>JAIUZE010066219.1:0-78145 GCA_022085475.1 Heliosperma pusillum
CCAATTGCATTTCCACCTCCTTAATGTAAACCTCTAAAGCGTTTACTGATTGAGATTTTCATGCAAAAGGTAAAGATAACAATAACGTGAATAATCATCGATAAAGGTGATGAAATATTTCTCTCCGCTCATGGAGGGAACATCAAATGGACCACAAATATCTGTATGTATAATTTCTAATAGAGCAGTGCTTCTTGTGGACCCTTTCTTGGTGTGTTTGGTTTGCTTACCTTTAATGCATTCCACACACGTCCCAAAATCCATAAAATCAAGAGAAGGTA
This sequence comes from Heliosperma pusillum, assembly GCA_022085475.1. Taxonomy (NCBI): domain Eukaryota; kingdom Viridiplantae; phylum Streptophyta; class Magnoliopsida; order Caryophyllales; family Caryophyllaceae; genus Heliosperma; species Heliosperma pusillum. The sequence goes on from JAIUZE010066219.1 coordinate 282, forward strand.
ACATATTGTTTTTAACCAATATGTTCATTCTTTCTCTTGAAATATGGGCCAAACGTTTATGCCACAAGAAGGAGGAACTTTCATTAGATCTTCCACGTTTCGAACCAACATTATTATGCAGAGAAACATTATGAGAAACACAAAGAGATTCTGAAAATAATTTGTCTAAATAAATACGATATAATCCGTTTTCTAAAATCCCAGAACCAACAAAAATATTGTCTCGATACATACTGAAACAACCTTGTCCAAAACATAATTTAAAACCACTATTATCTAACTTAGAAACTGAAATTAAATTGCGTCCGAAGGAGGGAACATAACGTGTATCCTCCAAAATCAACTTAAATCCAGTGCTTAATTCCAAGCTAAACCTTCCAATGGCTTCTACTGAGGCTTTTTCTTTATTCCCCATGTATAAGGAGGCCTCATTTGGATTTATGGTTCTTGTCATAAGGAATCCCTGCAAGGAATTCGAAATGTGTACATTAGAGCCTGTATCTAGCCACCAATTGTTAGAAGGAACTTCAACATAATTTGATTCGAAACATACTAAAGCCAAAGGCTTACCCTTCTTTTCGAACCAATTCTTACGCTTTATGCAGTCTTGCTGAAAGTGCCCAGGTTTTCTACAGAAAAAACAACTTTCCTGCTTCTTAATTTCCTTCTTTACGCCAGATGCAGACGGTTTATCAGAAGGGCTTGGCTTAATGCCCTTCCTGTTTCCACACTTACCTTTAGATTTCCCGCTTACATGATGCACATGATGTGCCTGGGGTAAACCACCATTTTTACTTGAGGCATCAGCCTCATCTTTCTGTTTGATTCTTGCTGCTTTCTGAACCAGTTTATTGGTCAATTCATTAACACTCCAAATTTCTTTAACGGTGTTGTAATGAAGGTGAAAAGCATCAAATTTATCTGGCAGAGAGTTGATTATAAACTGGGCAAGGAACGGATCCTCAACTTTCATGCCCAGTTTTCCCAACTTAGCTGCCAGATTCGTCATATGCAGCACATGTTGCTGCATGGTGGTCACATTCTCGTTATACTTAGCAGTGGTAAGTTCAGACATAAGTCTTCCAGCTACCGCTTTATCGGTAGTCTGAAAGCGTTCCTTAATGATTTCCATATACTTACTGGCTGTAGTACAGCCTGTCTCCGAAATGGAGGACTTAATGTTTTGTGCAATGGTAAGTCGTAAAAACTTTAAGCAAAGACTGTCACATTTCTTCCACCAGTTATACTCATCAAGTACTTCTTTACTCGCATCTGAAGCTGGTTCAGCAGGAGCTGTTCCAGTAAGCACCTGATCAAGTTCAAGAATACCTAAATAGAACTCGAGATGCTCCTTCCATTCTGAGTAATTAGTACCATCAAGTTGTGGTACTGATTGGACACAGTTATTGAGAGAGCTTTGCAACGGTACTGCATTATGAACAATGCTCAGAACATTAGGCTTTGAGTTTATCACACAATAGCAATTATGACTAAGACTAGAAACTTAAATGAGTAACTCATAAACATTCATTAAGCAATGTGCAGTATCTGTGGACAACCTACGCATGCTTAATTACATAATCAAGAATACTCTCTTTAATGAGTGTTTTACTTTAATGTTAGGTTACCTGTGGGTAAAACCTTAATACGAGTTATTTCACCCCATTAGATGCTTAGTCGGATATTCACTGCATAATTTGAGTCCACTGTGGTGAACATCAACATAATGTGAATGCCCAATTTAAATACATTATGAGATCTTATCGCGTACGAGATGAATTCACTGTGGTGAATTTCAACATGTCATAATGCGGAGGTCTCCATTAATCGATACATAAGATATAATTAATGTATAATTGATATATAATAAGAATGTACGCTAAATAAATTAATTCTATAAGCATAACGACATAATATTATACGAACATACAATAAAGACAAACAGTGAGTATCGAAACAGCACGGGAAGACCTCGACCGAGTAAAAACAACAGCTCGATCGAGAATAAAATAAACAAAACATCTCGATCGAGAAAAACTTTAGCTCGATCGAGAACAAGACAAAACGGAACCACTCGATCGAGTACACCATCAGCTCGATCGAGCAAAAGCAAAACAGAAAGGCCTCGATCGAGTAACATTTAGCTCGATCGAGCAACAACAAAGCAGAGAAACCTCGATCGAGTAAACAGTAAGCTCGATCGAGCAACAGCACCACAGAAAGGCCTCGATCGAGTAAGCAGTAAGCTCGATCGAGCAACAACAAGAACAAACCTCCTCGATCGAGTGAAGCTTTAGCTCGATCGAGTAGGTTAGAGATCAGATGATAATCATACGCATAAAAATCATAATAATTATTCAAATCGAATTAGGCAGAACAGAAATTCATCCTAAATCATACAGTAATCATCATAGATCAGTTAAAAACGAAGTAATTCGATTAGGGCAGCGGAAACGATTATGGTATAAGGATACAATATCTATCATAAGGGTATACAATCAATTATGAATGAATGTTACAACATCATGATTAAAGCATTAAACTCATTCATAAAAACATAATTAGAACATTAATCAGAATTATAACTATAATCACAATCTTGCTCTGATACCACATGTAAACATAAATCATAGGATCTTGATTAAAGCAATAATTACTGAAAGGTACTTACGTGGTGCAGCCATCAGATCTGATAATAAAGTTACTTGAGAAAGATAAAGAATAGACCCTTATTGCTTTGCCTTCTCCTGCCTTCCTTAGACTCCTATTAAAAACCCGAAATAATATATTTAACCGTTATTTAATTAAGGTAACTGATATTAGTAATTAGGTCCACATTATAGAGAATTAAATAATAATATAATAATTCTTACAATGTATTTTTGGTGTGGATGCATGATTGTGATGAGAACTCTAAAGAGTGTGGTCAATAGTGTGATGGGTGGGATATAGAGGGTTTGATGACGATGATGGTGAAATGAAATATTTCAATGATGAATATTTATATTCCGATGACGATGACGAGGAACTAGTACTAGTGAAACAAAAACTAAGTAATCCAAAGCAAAAATACTTTTAATCCAAAGACCAAGGCAAATATGGTTGATTTTGAGAAGGGTATGCAGTATACTAATAAGAAGGAGTTCATTGATACGGTGCAAATAAGATTATAGCTAAATGTACAGGCAAAGAGTGTAAATGGAGAGTATGTGCTTCATGGAACTGTGGCAAGAAACTTTTCAAATCAAATCACTACCTTCTCCTCATACTTGTTTATGGTTTGATTTTAATGAAAAGTCAAGATTGCTCACAGCAAGGTGGTTGTCGAAAAGGTAACTAGAAAAGTTAAGGGTTTGCCCGAGTTGAAAATTGAGAGAGTTCATAAATTATGTCAATGCGGATATTAATATCGAATCAACTATGACATCATGCATGCGTGCAAAACATACAAGAAGCTTTAAAATTGATTGTTGGCGATTACAAAGAACATATTGGACATCAATTAGAGACTATGCATTTGAATTATTAAGAACCAATAAAGGGAGTACAATCAAAATTGTGAGGAAAAAGCTACCCCTGATAGACCGTCAGTTTTCAATGGGATATATGTGTGTTTATATAGTTTGAATAAAGGCATGTTGGAATCTTGTCGAAAAGTTATTTGTGTTGATGGTTGTTTTTTAAAATGGCCTTGAAATGGTCAAATTTTGGTGGCGGTTGGAAGAGATGCCAACAATTAGATGTATCCATTTGCATGGGCAGTCGTTACTCAAGAGAACTATGATAGATGGAATTGGTTTATGAATCGTCTCATTAGCGATCAAGATCAAAATCTATGTATGTGACGGTAAAGGATGGACTATCATATCTGATCATCAAAAGGTATATAATGTACTTTCTTAACTTAATATAAATCATGTTTAACACTACAAGAGAAAGCTCGTTTTGCGACGGATTAATCCGTCGCAAAACATGGTATATTTCCGTCGCCAAAAACAGTTTTGCATTTTCGTCGCAAACAGTAGTTTCTGCGACGGATTAGTCCGTCGCAAGTTATTTGCGACGAAATATCCGTCGCTAATATAAATAGCGACGGATGGCAGGTGGCAGCCAAGTCAAACAGTAAGTCAAGTTTTGCGACGGAATTTCTGTCGCAAAACTTGACTGACTGTTTGACTTGACTGCCACATGTATACTCAAGTCAAAGAGGAAATCAACATTTACGACGAAAATTCCGTCGCAAAAATTGACTGCTTCTTTGACTTGGCAGTAAGTCAGTCAGTTTTTGTGACGGAAATTCCGTCGCAAAAACACCTGTACATTCATGGGGATGTCTTGACATAGTAGGTGGAAGATGAAAATTGAACCTAATAAGCTTGATCTTGAGTTTTGACAAGCCACAAATTGGTAAGGTAGAGCCTTCTTAGACCGATAAATCCATATTCGGTCTCTCTTAGGTGAGTGTAGGTCTCCTTATGGTTTGTGCTACATCAAATACGCACAAGTATGGTTTTAATTTCATTTCTTTATAAGCATGCATTCATTTGTTAGCATTTTGGAGTCATTCACATGATTAAATTTGCCTTTTTGAACCCATTCACACAAAATTTATCCTTAGCTACATAAAAAAATTGCCTACCTTGTTGAGCTAGTAGCCTTGATTAATTGTGTTTGGGTGCTCATTTAGGATTTGTTCTATTTTAAAGTATCATTGTGAGCTTGGTCTTAATGCTTTGAGATGAAAAATGAAAGAAAAGAAAAGAGAAAAGATGAGAAAAGAGAAAAGAAAAAAAGAGAAAGAAAGAAAAAGCATGAAATGAAAAAAAAAAAAGAATCATATCTTGTATGAGAAAAAAAGAAAAAAAGAAGATGATGATTTAAGAAGCTCTCATGTTTTATTCATATATTTTGGAGAGTTTTTCTTAAAAATTGTATTGAAAATTTTGGGATAGTTTTGGGATTGAGCATCCTTACATATGGTTGTTGCTAGCTTGACTTAGCTCCACATACCATAAATCATTTGTTCCCCTTTCTTACCCATTTCTTACTAACCTTTTTTTTTTTACCTATGGCTTCCTTTTCTTGCTTACATTTGAATGTTTTTTGCTTGTAGTTTTGAAATTTTTACCATAATAGATTGCGGGTACACTCTCATGAGTCGAGGATAGGTGAGTGCTACTCACAAAAATCCTTTCACATTAAAATGAGTTTGAGTGTATCGTGAGAGTTCATAAGTCAAAAGATCATGCGAGAGCCGAAAAGTTCAATTGAAGTCTTTCATGCTACGTTGCCATGTAAATCTCATCCATGTTTTTGCATTATCCTTATGCCCATGTTGTTTCGGGATTTGAGTCATTATGCTTGATAGTTTAAAGTTGGATGTTACAATTGGGGGGACTTCGTTGTTTTCCTCTCTTGTCTTGTTCTTATGTGCTTGCTTGAGGACACGCAAGGGTTTAGCTTGGTGGAGTTTGATATGTCTAGTTTTATATGATTTTACTCCCTAATTTAACTCGATTTTACATGATTATTATGTTTTGTTTAGTATATTTATGAGCTAATTACGTGTTCGAGGTACATTGCTCGTTTTTGCTATGTTTTGTAGGAATCTAAGCATTTAGAGGCTTTTTCCTATCTAACACAATTAGCAAGCACCAAAGTCCAACAAGCTAATGGAAGCAAGATGGACCATGGAATGATAGAATGGAAAATGACAAGCCAAACATGAAGATTTGTGAAATGGATTGATATGCAAATGAGAAACCAAAAATGAAGCCCAATTCAAGGAACCCACAACTCAACATAGCATGCTCCTTTGGATGCTCAAGGAATTCCAAAACTATACAATTAACCGGAGAATTAAGGTGCTTAAAGGCATAGCTCATTAGGATTCCTAAAGCATTAAATGGAGCAATTAAGCATATATACCCCGATCGGGGTTTGGTCTCTGTCAATGCATGCGTTTCAAGTCCCTCTCCCTATATAAAGGAGAGAGACTTCGACACTTAGAGGCATCTTTCATGCATCTTTTTCACATCCTTTTTCACATCTTTTCATATCTTTTCATCCTATTTTCCTTAGCTTAAGCACACAAGTTTCTCTTAGTTTCATATTTAGTTTAACATTTGGTTATTACTTTGTTCAAACACTTGGTTACATTTTGAAGTTGTAATTCAATCTTTCCATTCAAGTTATTTGGGTTATTTGTTCTTCATTTCCAAGTTATACTTCTCGATTGCGGTAATTCTAATTCTAGTTTTATGTTAGTATTCACTTTCGTTAATTATCTTACAAATCATTTAGTTATCGTAACATTAGTTAATCATAGTTTCATTGTTATTTACATTATTAGAATTGTTAGTAGTAATTTCATTCACTTAGTATAATATATTCCATTAACAAGTTGTTCTCTTTTATAAATTTATATTCATCATACTTATTATATCAAATAGTATTAGTCTAATTATCAACATGAGTGAGTAGTTTCATTTGTCTAGGGTTTAAGGAAGCCATGCATAATTAGTAAGTTGTAAATGTTAAAATAAGGATGAATTAATATTGGTAAATTGTTTATATCATATGCTTGTATTGTTTTGTTAATCTTTGTTATTTGGCCAATTGCATTGATTAAATTTGTTAAATCATTCTATAAGTCGAGAGGCACGGAATTTAGACTAAGCATATGTAGTAGGACGACTCTAGTCATAACGAAAGTTCTCTAGGACTTGACCTAAGGTTGACACTAATATCGAGAGATGGGTGTCTTTAGCCTAAACAATTAAAAATATTAAGAATTCCTATGTTTAACAAGATCATTTACGTATTTGCATGAGTGACCCGACTCCCCTATATTATTTTAATATTATTGAATTTACATCATATTTTGCTAAACATCAAACCAAACCAAACCATTAAACCGACCTTGATAGTAGTCTTTTCATAGCATTTCATAGCGAAATTCCCGTCTCCTTGTGTTCGACCCCCTCGTACTACATTAATTTGTGTCTAGGGAAATTTATCTTTGCATAGGTGTGCGATAGCCTATCAATATCCCTATAAGGATGGTCAGACCTCTCCTCAACGGTAAAATTTCTTTACATCTACCGTAATCTTCTTGTTTCTTAACATAATTAATGAATTCATTAACGCTCATTACAAACTTCTGCCTAATTAATTTTTTATTACAATCCAATCTTTCATACATCCACGCCCGTTGTACTCTTTTCATTTCAAATCTACATACACGTTTATAATTATTATGATCGACTTAAATAAATATTCAAAACAATAACAACAAGAACTACAAGTGTACTAATAGCAACAACAATAACTACTAATACACAATACCACCACCACCAACAACAACAACACCAAAACAACAACAACAACACCACCAAAAACAACAACAACAACAACCTCCAACAACAACATCATCAACCACAACAACAACACAACCAACCTCCAACAACAACAACAACCACAACAACAACAACAGCAACAACAACTATCTAACATCTTCCACCTGCAAAAAAAACAATATTCGAGTTCATGGGGTCCTTATCTCTCCAACCTAAACCCATCTTTGAATCTTTCATACCATTAGTAAATACTAATCATTTAATTAATTGTTATGAGACAAAAATTCGGCAGCAATTCCCTACAGTTCTCCAAATACACAATGTTCAATGACTTGTCACTCTACATATATATTCAAGGAACATCAAAGGAACTGTCGACCAAACTTAATCGTCAAATAACAATTAAAAAAATAATAAGTATTTACCACCTAAATGGCATAAAAGATTCAAAGACAGTCCCAAACGGGGACTATTCAAGAATTACACCTAATGTATAACTCTTGAACGGGTACTAGGTCTACCATATAGGAACAAAAAAAAAGTAGTCTAATTAATCATAAGAACACAAACATAAACATAAAAATAAACACAATTCAACTTAAACAAAATAACGCAAACATAAACAGAATTAAACTTAAACATAAACATATATACCACACTAATTAAACTTAAACAAAAAAAAACTTGGACTTATACTTAATGATAACTAAACTTAAATCAAAACAAAAAATTAACTTAAACCAATATAACTTATACTTATTAATAATTATAATTAAACTAATTAACTTAATATAAACTTAAACTAATTAAACTAATTAAAATAATTAAACTAATTAACTTAATATAATAATTAAACTGAGTTAATTAGGGGCGGGGCGGGGGACGGCAGCGGCATAGTAGGAGGGACGTCGGTCCGGCAGCGGCAGAGGGGAGGGGCGCCGGCCGGATCTGGGCAAAAGGAGATGAGAAGAGAGGAGAGAGGGAAGGGGAGAGACAGGTGGTCCGGTGAAAGGGAAGGGGAAAGGGGGAAGAAGGGGAAGGGGAAAAGGAGGGGCGGAGGATGGTGGTCCGGTGGGTGGGGCGCCGGCCGGAGAAGAGGACAAGAAAAAAAAAATAGGAGAAAGAGAGGGAGAGAGAAACCTGGGAGAGAAAGGAGGGAAGGATTTAGTGGGGAGTTGTCGTCGTGGTGGTCGTCGTCGAAGTGAGGGTCGTCGTCGTCGTCGGAGTGAGGGATTTTGTGTTTTTTCGATTGATTTCGATTTTGGTAAAGGAAAGAAATGGCGAGTTTGCAGACCATATAATAAATTCTGCGACGAAATATCCGTCGCAATTCCGTCGCAGAATCAGGCCCACGTGTCACCCTTATGGCCAAATATTTGGTCAATTTTTTGACCTGCGACGGAATATCCGTCGCAATTCCGTCGCAGAATCAGACCCACCTGTCACCTTTTTGGTCAAACTTTTGGTCACATTTTTTACCTTGCGACGGACAATCCGTCGCAATTCCGTCGCAATTAGTGATTAGCGACGGAGGTTCCCGCCATGTAAAAAGTAGGGCGGCATATGTGAAAAAGTATTGCGACGGAAAATCCGTCGCAAGATGTAATACCCGTCGGAAAAGTCGTCGCAAGTATGTTTTTGCTACGGTTTTAATATCCGTCGCAAAATTTCCGTCGCTAATATAGCTTTTTCTTGTAGTGTAAGTTATATTGTTTTTTTATCTTTAGATACTGGTGGAATGTTATCACCCATGTCTTTACTTAACTGGATTAAATTAGACCCATTAGTCATAACTCATTATTCTTCTTAGTTTAGTTTAGTTTAGTTTAGTTTGTATTCCACAATTTGGTTCTATATATTCAAGCTTTCTTTTGGTTTATTTGCAATTATTTTATGTCCTTATTCAAGTTGTATTTCCATTTCCTTAGGTAATCCTTGTTCTCTATTTTGATTCTATTCTAGTTCTCATCTTGTTTTTTTTTTCTAGATTGTTGTTACATCCCTACTGCTTTAATACTACTAATTAGTTAAATTTCATTCTACTTTGTTATTCTAATTTCAGTTTTATATACTATCGCTTTACATATTGTTGTCATGTTTACATTAGATAAATTCATTTTATTTTAGTTATAATTATGAGTGAATAATCCCTTAGTCTAGGTTATAAGGAAACCATGTAATGTTAGTTTATATACTTGTTGAATTGGGTAAATTACATTCAAACTATCTCTCTATCACATGCTCGCTTTTACTTGATAATCTTTTATTCTCAATCACAATCATTGGTTGGTATGTTAATTCGTTACCTTAGAACAAAAGTTAGGAATTGAATTAGACCTTGCATGTTCTATCGTTAGTGCTCATACCGAAGTTTAGTACTATTTGGCCTAGACAATGTTTGATTGCTTACTCTCCCAATTTGATTACTTGTATGCTAATTTAAATGTGCAGACTTTCCCCAAGATCTTCTTCTACTATTCTTAATCATCATAATTTGTTAAAAATACTTAAAATACTTGTTTATCTTACCAACCCAAACATTCACTCGACACCTTGATAAAATTATGTCCATAGCTTTTCCTTGCATCTCCCGCCTTCCATGGATCGACCCCTACTTCCTTAAATACATTTTTTTGTTAGCTAAGCCTAGGGTATTTTTGTTAGGGGCATGATAAGCCTATCAAATTTTGGTGGCGTTGTCAGGGAGGCATGGTTTAGTGTGCTTTTGATTTGTTGAATTTATCTCGTCTCCATTGTCTTGAGGAACATTTGTTCCTTATACTAACCCATCTTATAATTTCCTTGTAGTGGTGTTGTTATTCCTTGAACAGGTCCGTTGTACCAACTCTTCCACTTCATAAACAGATGGTGCAATCTACCGATCATTTCAAGTCTTCCGACGAAGCTACTCCAAAAGCCAAACTCATGGCCCATCCGGCTTTATTAGCCTAATCGAGATAAGGCAATTTAGTGGAAGCCCAACGGAAGATCTTGACTTGCACATCCTAACTTTTTGCGAATTATGTCTCACAATTAAGCAAGTCGGGCAGACTCAAGAGTAAATAAGGGCAAATCATGTGGCTATTAATATTACTCTGAGACGGTATTTAATACAATTCACTCGTTATCTTCTCCATATTGAAGCATACATGCATCATTCTATTTTAGTAGCTTATTGAATAAAGTTAAATATCTAATCCAACATTTTCTATCGATTTATTTCAAACAAAAGGTTCCGTGAATTTCAAGTGCAAAAGAACTAATTCCTCTATTAAATTTTAAACACATCATTTCTCTTTTACACGTTTGTCAACGAACAAATTATAACTTTATACTTAAATAACGTTCGTATCCTTACTTAGGGCTATGATCGGCTCAAATTTCTGTCAAACTCGACTCAAGTTCGGACTTGAGATTAATTTAATTAGTTTCGTAAATGTTGAGTAGAGTTTTAACCGAGCTGATTTCTATCCGTAATCTTCATCCCACAATTACTAGTTTCCCACACCTTAACCTTTAATCAAGTCTTCCTCAACACCTCAACAACCCAACAATGGCGTCAACAACAACAACAACAACAACAACAACAACAACAACTCCCAACCCTCAAATCTGCAAAAACATCCCAAATCTCCTCTCCACCTTCGTCGACACCTTCGTCGATTTCACCGTTAGCGGTGGCATTTTCCTCCCCAACCATAAAAACCCTAACCCTAATCCCCCAATTCAAACCCACTACCCACCACAAGATCGACTAATCGCCATTGGAGACATCCATGGCGACCTCGAGAAATGCAAGCAATCATTCCGCCTCGCCGCCGTCATCGATGACGCCGACAATTGGTCCGGCGAAACCTCCGCCGTCGTACAAGTCGGCGACATTCTTGATCGCGGCAACGACGAAATCAAGATTCTATATTTTCTGGAAAAACTCAAAAGACAAGCGGAAAATTCGGGTGGGAAATTGATCACAATGAATGGTAATCATGAGACGATGAATATCGATGGCGATTTCCGATACGTTACGAGAGGAGGATTAAAGGAGTTTATAGATTGGGCGTTTTGGTATAGAATTGGTATTTCAATGAAGAAATTGTGTAATGGTGTTTCGAATGTTGAGAAAGATCCGTTCTTCGGTGTTCAGAAGAGGTTTGATGGGATTAGGGAGAAGTTTCATGAAGGGTTTAGGGCTAGAATAGCGGCATTGCGGCCGGGAGGACCGATAAGTACTCGATTTTTAGCTGAGAATGCGACGGTGGTGGTTGTTGGGGAGAATGTGTTTGTTCATGGAGGATTGTTAGCTAATCATGTGAAGTATGGGTTAGAGAGGATTAATAGCGAGGTTAGGGAATGGATTAGAGGGGAAAGGAGGAATTTGTGGAAGGATATTGATAGAGGGAGGAATTCGGTTGTGTGGTTAAGGAAGTTTTCGAATGAGGTAGCGGAGAATTGTGATTGTGAGGCGTTGGAGCGTGTTCTTGGGATGATTCCTGGGAGTAAGAGGATGGTTATGGGGCATACGATACAGCAGGAAGGGGTTAATGGTGCGTGTGGGGATAAGGCGATTAGGATTGATGTAGGGATGTCGAAAGGGTGTGGGAATGGTTTGGCTGAGGTTTTGGAGATTGAGAAGGGAGGTGGCCTGAGGGTGTTATCGTCTAATCCGGTGTATAATGGGAGTAGGGGTGTGAGGAGTAGGGGAAGAGAAGGGCTTGGGGTGGTTCTTGAGGAGGATAGACCGAAACAGGTTCAAGTCAGAGCTTGAATTGATTAGTGGTTTGATCACCGTCTTCTATGACAATGTCTCTTATATGGAAGTTCTGAGACGTGATTAATAAATGAACAAATGTTGAACAAATATATTAATTGGTCAGTTATTGGGTAAATGGGGACCGTGGAGTTGTCTAGAGCGAGCTAGAATTTCTACTTTTGATAATGGCTGGTAGGCTGGTAGATTTGGCATTTCGGAACTGGTTGTCGAAACAAGGACAGTAGTGAGGTTATAGGCTTATAGCATTTGATAGTGTTGGATGAAATTCACTTGTCATTTGATTTAAGTTTTGGTTCTCAAGTTTGTGGGGGTATTATCTCACATTGGTAGAAGTAGAGTAGTGAGACAGTAAGACGACTACAAAACTTCAGACAGAAAAATAGATTATACTGTAGTTTTTATGGTAGTGAAGGTGTTTAAATAAGGTGAACTGGGTTCTTTGCTTGAATTTGAAGCAACTGTTGTATAAAGTCGAGCTTAGCACTTGTGCTGAGAATCTATCTATAAAAGTTGCTTCTTGGAATAAGCATCTCTCCTTTTTTTTTTTAGTTTCTTGCTGAAATTCTTTCCCTGGCTTAACTTTGTTGCAGCGGTGTTTGCAAAAACAGGTGATAATGGTTCCATACAATGATACTCCGTACTAGTATACAGGAACTGTTGATTTTACTTCTACATATCTTGCATGATTTTGGTATGATCTGAAACTTAATGTGGGCGATTAAGATGATGCCTTGTTTGCCTTTTTGTTGCTACGGATTATTCTCTCGCCATTTTGCGGTAGGTTGGACATGTTTTACATCCGATTTTTAGCTATCATGTTTACCTATGGCTTTGCGTTTTTGTCTTAGGTTAGGTCTGCCTCTTAGATAAGTTTATCTATGGCTCTCTTGTGAATGAGAAAATGTCGTGGCTCTAGCTGATTTTCTTGGATGAAAAGCCCTAAAGCCCGACTTTTGAACACACTGGGGACTCGGTGTGATCAGTTTTTTGTGTTTCCGATCATATGTAGAACTTAGTGTTGTTTTACAGCCAATAATTTCATGTGGGGATTGAGCACAAAGCATCCGGATTTGAGCTTTAATTAGGCATGTTACCTTGCTGCAGCGCCCATTCATCTCAAATCTGTGTTTAGCGTTCGGCTGTACTTTTGCTACTTCTGCATTTTGATTTTACAATTCTGTTCATGGCAATTTAGCCTGGCATTAAAAGCGAAACTGTATGTCAGCAATTCAAAGGGAGAGGGGCGAATGAGGGTCTGGTCATGGCAATGAACACTAAAATTTTCAAAATGTCATTCGAAGTATCTAAACTGTTCGAAAAGTTCGTTGGCTGCCCGTCCTAGATTTTAAAAAATCTTTTGTAGGCCCTCTTTTTGAAGCTTACAACATTGGGCCTCTTGCAACAGCAGGGTAAGGGTGACAGCAAAGGTGCTAGCAGTACAGTATTTCTCCCGTTTAGGTATGGTATGAGACAGTTACAGTATATCATGAAAGCTTGCGATCTCTTTTCTCGACTGCTGTTTTAAATCTCAATATTAGTTATATTACGTTCTTCGTCATCTGATTATTTGCTTCACTGTCAGTTATTAGCCTGTGACTGGAAGGATACGTACTGAATATGGCTCAAATCTTCAGTTGTATCAACACGGTTCTCTCCGAAGTTTAGAAAAACTCGTATCATGCACAATTTCTTTTAATCTGTTTGGGTGTTCTACTGTGTTCTGTATTAGATTTCTGACTTACATGAATGTTGACTTTAGGATGAGAATTCTCTCTCCAGTACACCATGTACTGTTATTCCACAAGTTTGTGAGAGAGATTTAACCCGATAGATCCGTCGCAAGCAAGACTTATTGCTGTTATTCAACGTCTTTTTAATCAATTTGGAATTTTGGATCATTCAAATCAGTCGTACTCGGCTCGGGTGGTTTTGGACCGGGTCTAGCAAAGAGTTGGTTGAATTTGGGTTTGTAGCCTGGTAGGCGTATATAGCGGATTAGCGGGGATCTTATTTGCATTGTGGGTCTAGTTATTTAAGGCCGATTTGTTCTGTGTAGACTTGTTCGAATTCGTCGGCCACACGCCCACACAACCCAACCCAACCTCTTCCACAGCCATCCCTTCACTTCCCCAAGGATTCCACACCAACATTATCACCCATCCCCGGCAAAACCACTCCCTCACTTAGACGATTCCACCACCACGACGATTCCACCACCACAACCGTCTTTCTATATTAATTCCACTTATCTCTCCTTTTTTACCACCACAATCCTTCCCCCCCAAAGCACTTCCAAGTATCCCCCCATCAAACTTAGAACTTGACTTCTCGATTTTAAAACCCCAAGTTTCAATAAAAATAATGAACTAAAATCCAATATAAACATCACACACACAAAACAAATTAATATACACAAATTACGTAATGTAATAATGGTGAACATGGTGAAAGAAATTACATATTTTCATTATGTCCGAGATTTCACTTTAGGGATGTACAATACCATTCTAACGTTTTAAATCATTCTTTTTTGAAAATAATTTACATTTTTTTTCCTTACTGTTATTCCTTTTTTTCTTATGATCTTTAACCTTTTTTTTTTTTTAATTTCCAATTTTGTCGGTTGTAAGTTGTAAGTACTCAAAAATGTGAAAGTAAGGAAAGGTAAATTAAAAATATTCTTACGTCAAAAAATTGAGAAAACGACAAATGGACGGATATTACAATCGAAGAGTAATTGTAGACTTGCAGGCCGTGTACGACGGTCCTATAAAAGAAAGCGATAATATAAACTCTAAAACTCAATCAATAAACAATCTTTGAAGTAGTGGTGTTGGGTCCTAAAAAGGCCCATGAAAAGCAGAACCCATAAAACAATTAGGGTTTGCATAATTCTTGCCTCCTTCAATCTGCTATTTATACTTTAATCCACTTTTAACATTTCACAGTATCTCTTCTCTATAACGATCATGTCTTCTCTAGTGTCATCCTATTTTTCTCCTGTTTTTTTTTTCTTAGTTCCGGCTTCTGAAAATACATCAATCTTTTTTTTTTTTTTTTTTTTTTTTTGATGCAAAAAACTAGAGTTGGGTAAATAGAAAAAAGCCAATTTGCAGAGCAAAATCGTCTAAAAAATTGGCGTAATTTTGCATTGAAGGTTGGCGATAATAAATAAAACTGCGATTCTCCGTGCCTTTCATATTCTTTTCATATTGATTACGGCCTCGAACAAATCGCTACATTTCTATTACGGCCTCGAACAAAACTAATTACTCGTAGTAATTAGTTCATTCACGGCTTTTTGTATTTGACTCGTATAAAATTTAAGATGATAGTGCCCTCTGAAATGAGAATATGTGAAAAAGATAAATAAATGTGATAATTGGTACACTTAAAGATTTTTCAACACAGAACTTGATATGACTAGTTGGAATCGATTTGGTATCCTCTCTCCAAAATCTAGATTTTATACTGAAATGATTTAATGGTTAATTATTTGTTGAGACAAATCTATGCTAGAAAACTCTAATTTCAAAATTTCTATACTGAAATGATTAAATGATTTGACAGTTAACTATGTGTGTATGTAAGTCGGGAAAAAGGATTATACATCTGAGGTACTAGCTCAGAGTAGTTTGATTTTGAGCATTTATTTTGAGTTTTTTAAAGTTTACAAATTAAATTTTACATCTTATATATGATGTTTTTTTGAGTTTTATTATAATTTTTTTGAGCTTAATGTTCAAATTAATAAACGCAAAAACTTTATAGTAAAACTATACTATACTCAAAATTTTTATTGTAAAGCTCAAAAACTAAATTCTATGTGGTAGTACATCAGATGTACAATCCACTTACTGGTGTAAGTCGCCTAGTCGAGATATAATTTACAACGGTTATTAGCAAGACTAATTGATGAAACAATGTTATGAGCCTACGACCATGAAATTGACATAGGTTTCATTGAATACGGATGTATCTCTCTTTAATAAGACTTGTTGAATTTGTAAATAGTTAGGGTGGTTTTGGCTGGGACGGGCTGTCCGATAGTCTGACATTGGCTATGTCCGTTCAGGGCGGGTTGTGCTTGTGAATTGGTTGAGTAATTTTGATTTTTTATTTGGAAATTAAATAATTATCTAAGAAAAGGGAAGCAAATTTTTTTTTGGCTATTAATTGCCCTTTTAGCTAATCTACGGGAAATTTTATTAAGATTGCAAATGAAGGACTTTATTAATAATTTTTTAGATTTATTTTTCAAAAATTTATAGTAAGAAGTAATGTGATTATGAAGTCTTTTCGAAAGAATTAAAATCCATGTAGTTCGTAGTTCGAATTTCGTACTTACCTTTCTTGTTTTTGGATTGGAGATTTGGAGGTGATTGGATGACTTGGATCTTCTTAGTCTGGAGAGCTCCTCCCGGCCCGGATGCGCGTCGATTGTCATACACTCGTCATCTTCTTAGGGGTCGAACTCCTTTGCCCCTTGACATCTTATCTTTGCTTGCTCCCAATCTTTTTTGCACACATATCTTTAGTGTCGTCGGAGCTAAACTCGATCTTCTTTCAACTAAAAGTCTCTCACATGCAATATTGAAAAAGGAGTTGGGTAAGTAGAAAAGCCAATTTGCAGAGCAAAATCGTCGAAAAAATTGGCGTAATTTTGCATTGAAGGTTGGCGATAATAAACTGCGATTCTCCGTGCCTTTCATATATCGTTCATATTGATTACGGCCTCGAACAAATCGCTACATTTGTGTTCTATTTGTATTTTCGCGAGACTACGGTACTATGCGATCAATTGACAGTGACAACTTTTTGACAAATAGTGACCACTTTTTATAGCTAAAAATGACCATTTTTTCTAAGAGTGGTCATTATTTACCTAAAAGTAGTCACTACTTACCTAAAAGTGGTCATATTTTACAAAAACACACGGTATGCGACGACCGCTTTGGTGACCTTCCGTTGTAGTTTTCCATACTCTGTTTTTGGAAATTATAAGTAGGGGGTACTTGTTTTTTCATGATTTTTTTTCAAACTCATATCACACTTGATATTACTCTCTATTTCTTTCGATTCATCTTCCCTTTTCATTTCTCATCGATAGGTGTATTGTGTTTTGAAATCTCGGTCATTGATAAGTAACGAAGACGAGAAGTAGAAGTACTAAATTTAAAGGATCTAGTCTCAAGTTAAGTTAAGGATCTAGTCTCATCTTCCCTTTTCAAGTGGAAGTACTTTCTGAATTGAATTTATATGAGCTAAACTGAGTTGAACTGAACTGAACTTAATTTTGCTGAACTTATTTGATCTAAACTTATGGGAGCTAAACTGAACTTAAAGGGGGTGACTTTAAGTCCAAAAGAACATGTCCTAAGTGTTCTAAATACTCGGTACTTTTGCCGTTGCAATTAAGAATAAAAAAGATAAATAAATGATTGATGCTCCGGTGTAATAATATACAAATCTACAATGATCATGTTAATATTTTTTTACCATAAGATGATATTAAACGTCGAATTACAAGATGTGAAGACGTGAAATAAGGAGAAACTAATTATAATGAAGTTCAAAACATGAACACGAGTTTCATTATTTGGAAAAAGAAAAAGATCCAATGCCTCTGCAGTCTGCACTAGTGTGCAGTACGAGTATTATTTAATTTAACGAACATTTGTGTAATGTTAGAGTCACTGACTCACTTCGATCAAAAATTCTCATTTGTGATAGATCATATTCGTCACAACTCACAAGCTTATCACGAGTTAAATAAAACTCACGTGGATAGGTAAAGACAAGTCATTTGTGACTTTATACACACTCTAATTTTGGTCTTATCTACCCATATGAGTAATACTTAACACGTATCGTCACAAGAAAGATTTACTGCACTTCCATAGTTCCATTCCAAATTTCTAATAAAGGGTTATTGGACTTGGAGTGGTTTCCAATTGAGATCCTTTCTATTTCTTCCACTCTCAATGGTCTAGAATTTATCTTGAAATAATGTAACGGTTAATTATTTGTTGAGTGCAGAATGAAGAACGGCTCTTGAAGTTGATATGATTATTCCGTGTCAACAAAGTTGTGCTGGGAAACGGACGAGAAACGAGGGAGATATGTTAATTACGTGTCGACAAATCTGTGCTGGAAAACTCTAAAGTTCCACCAAAGCTCTGCAAGAAAATTGCCTATTTCACTGGTATTAGTGTTTTGATGGGTCCAAGGCCTATTTAGTTTGTCTCCATGAATAGTACTAAGTTGTCCTGGTCGGGAACGAGAGGACT
Source organism: Heliosperma pusillum (assembly GCA_022085475.1). Taxonomy (NCBI): domain Eukaryota; kingdom Viridiplantae; phylum Streptophyta; class Magnoliopsida; order Caryophyllales; family Caryophyllaceae; genus Heliosperma; species Heliosperma pusillum. The sequence continues at coordinate 18,701 of JAIUZE010066219.1, forward strand.
TTTGGCTAGAACCCTTGGTAAGTGGGGACGATATTGTCCGGTCGGGAATGACCCTGAAACGCAATTCAGGATACAAAACGATGCTACGAGTCTACGACAATGGATACTGCTAGTCTGCTACAAGGGAAATCAAAATGACTTATGGGGCTTTGTTTTGCAGAGAGGAAAAAGAATGACATAAGGAAAAGAAATTGTTGAACTTGCAAATAGCTAAACAAATGGAAAGACATTGCCCTAAACCTAACTCTAAAAGAAAGAGGATGGAGGATGGAGGATGGAGGATGGAGAATGGAGAGCTTTCATACATGCCCATACGGCCATACATAAGGCCATAGGGGTGTTCAAAACCGGCTTGGTTAACCGAACCGGTTCATCATACTGTTTTATCCGTTCGCAAAAAGTGTAAACCGAGGTTCTTCCAATAAACATCAGGATGTCACTTATTTAACACCGCAGTTTTTCGAACCGAACATAAATATCATTAATTGGAAGAGACCATCGATAACTCCTTATTCTCTCTACTTGTTGAGAAAAAAAACTTAGAAGCAGAGTTGCAAACCGCAAAACGAAACACTACCAAACGACAATATTATTTACTTTGTTTCGTTTTTAAAGACAAATAATATACGGAGTAACTAATAAATTATTGAAAATCCCGTCAGTGGGCCTAGTCATGGTTCCGGGCCGGGTTCGGGCCGGGCCGGGCTGACCCGGTGGCAGGCCGGGTTCACCTGGTCTGACCCGGGCCAGGCCCGTTGGGGAGGGCGGGCTGAGCCGGGCCGGGCTGGATGAGTGTTGACCCGGGCCTGGCCCGTGGGGTTGGGGGGGCGGGTTTATTCCGGGCCGGGCCGGGCCTGAGAGTAGTTCGATTTTTTTTTTTTTTTGAACTTAAATGTGGGGGAAAGAAAAAAAAATAATACGATAATTGGTAGCTTACATAATTAAAATGGTTTACATTCCTCCATAATAGAATCGCCTTACATACTCATGACTTACATAATACGATAATTAAATAATTAGTAACGTACAATCTTACATAATTAAAATGGCATACATTCCTCATTTCCTTCATAATAGAAACGACTTACATATTAAATGACTACGAATTGAAATATTACATGACGTGGAGAGACAAACTATAAAATACATACTATAAAGAACACAATGTAAGAGACAAAATATAAAAGACATAATGGGTTTTTAATTTTTTTTTAAAAAGGGCTTGATCAAAATGAATATAACTCTTTCAAATAATACCAAATTAATTTAATTTGATATTAAGTAAAAAAATTATAATTATTAAGGTGCCTACGTATCTCGAAAGAATCAAAGCCGACGTAGTTCTTTACTTACCCGACTTACCTTTTTATGGATTGGAGGTGTATCTTTAGTTCCCGGATGATGCATCGGTAGCCACTATCTCGTCGGCTTCTAATGGGTCGAACTCCTTTGCCCCTTGACGTCTTATCTTGGCTAGATCCCAATCTCTTTTGCACACACACATCTTTACGGTTGGGGGAGCCAAACGAGATCTTTTATCATCTAGAACTCTTCCACCTGCACTAAAAGCGGATTCCGACGCAACCGTAGAAGCGGGAACAACAAGCACATCTCTAGCTATTTTTGATAGTAAGGGGAATTGGATGGAACGGGCTTTCCACCAAAGAAGGATGTTGAAATCCGTATCATTAGTATCAACCCCATGCGTTAAATAATCGTCAAGTTCTTTTGTAGCGAGAGTAGAAGTGGAGGACGATGAGGATTGGGTTCTCCGAAATAAAATAGAATGAAGTTGGTCGTCGAAACGAGCGCTTTTTGTAGTTACGGAACTACTAGAAGAAGACTCCCCCTTATCCTTAGCATAAATCTTACATAATTCACGTAAAACATCAATACATTTTTGGACATATATTTCAACATCAAAGTCGATAATATTAAGCATTTCATAATAAAAGAGTAAACTATTAGTTAAACCTATTTGTTTAACACATGGATCTAATAAGGAAGCTACGCCATATATATATGGAAAAGAAGTAAAATATTTTACCCATTTTGTTTTCATATCATCAACAATTGGTATTAAACATGGTTCAACATTTTCAGCAGTTTTAAAAGCAATAACAATTTTTAAACATTCAAGTATAACTAAATGCACATTAGGCTCGTACACAAGAGAAAAAACGTTGGTGGCATTGTAATACGGTTTTAATAAGTTACAAACATTAGCGGCAATTGTCCACATACTATTATCAATCATTGCATCTTCATCACGTTGGTGACTATTATAAAACTCAGTTAAAACATTTTTATACCTTAAAGCTTGTTTAATCAATTTATATGTCGAGTTCCACCTAGTGGCACAATCGGTACCCCATTGTTTATTTCGTAACCCATGTTTATCACATAATGTTTTCCATTGTGTTTTCATCGATCTAGCATTTCTAGTCCAATTAATACAAGTTTTAATGGGTTCTAAAAGTGGTGCTAAAAAAGCAAGTCCTTCTTGAGCCGACAAATTAATAATATGGGCACAACACCTAACATGCACAAGATCACCATTTAGCAATATATCATCCATTTGAAGAACATAATCAATACATTTAGTATTAGCCGATGCATTGTCAAAAGAGATGGAGAAAAGCTTTTTAGTCAAATTAAATTTATCTAACGTTTTCTTAAGACGCAAATAAATGTTATAACCGGTGTGTTTTTCTTCCATGATATCAAAAGCAATAATACGTTTTTGTAGAAAAAAATCATTATCAATCCAATGGACGGTAACACACATAAATGGATTATTTTGTTTTGAAGTCCATGTGTCACTAGTTAATGCTACTCTACCATCAAAATTAGCAAAATATGCAATCAATTCTTTTTTTTGTTCTTTATATTGTTCCATAGTACGATCTTTCAAAGTGTGACGGTTAACATGAGAATAAGACGGTTGTAAAGCAAGCCTATTAAAATTTTCCAAATTTACACTTTCACCATAAGTAAAAGGCAACTCTTCAAGATTAACAAAAGTGGCCATATGATCAATCATATTTTTTGGGAATAAAAGAAAGGCTTACCTCCGCCGGCTTGTTCACTCATGAAACCGCTTAGTTGAGTTTGAGTTTGGCTACCAACACCACTTGCGGTGATACCATGGTCGTTCCTCAAGTGCCGACTCATACTTCCAAACCCGGTTCCAATGGACCAAGCATAAGATTTCATAATCTTTTTTATGTCACGGCAAACCGTGCATACACAACGAAAATGCCTTGGTTTATTTGGGACGGGCACTTTCTCGTAATATTTCCATACATAGGACACTTTTCCTGATGGTTTACTTCCACCCGCTTCTTCTTCTTCTTCTCCTTGTTCAACTTCTTCATTACGGTTAGAACCTACAATAAATTAAAATAATATAATTAGATATGTGAAATTGTGAATCAAAAAAAAATTGTAGTAAAATAAATAATAACACTAATTAAAAATCGAAATTGAAATATAATAATAACACTAATTGAAAAAAAAATTTATTACCCTCTTGAGACGCAAACATGGCTTCAAATTCTTCCGGAGTATAATCTCTTCCCTCTTCCATTTTTTATATAATTATAATTTTTATATTTTTATATAATAGTAAGTATTAAAATTATAGTGTAACTATTATAAAAACTTGAAAATTGATATATGTAAAAATGTAGAATAGAATAGATAGAGAAGTGAGAAAGTGTGAGTATTAGTGTTAGAATTAGGGGGTATTTATAGGAAATTAAGTAGGGAAAAAACAAAAAAAAAATTAAAAAAAAAATGAAAATTGGCATATAGCCGTTGGTCCAACGGCTCTTTGGGTGGGGCGGGCCGGGCCGGGCCGGCCAGGAGGGCGGGCTGGGGAGCGGGCTGGAGAGCGGGCCGGGCTTATAATCATGGACCCGGGCCCGGCCAGGGGGGAGGGGCGGGCTGGAACGGGCCTGGCAACGGGCCTGGTCATAGTAGCCCGATGGCCGGGTCGGGCCGGGCCGGGCCGGGCTGACCCGCCCTTTTCCCCATGTCTAAGTGGGCCATATAGTTCATGTTGTGAATTTGTGTCAAAGACCGACTAACTAAGAAAACCGAGTCGCACATTACATTGTTGCTTTGGTTTCTAGTGTGTTTGCAAGGTGCCTTACTTCCACGTACTTGTGAGGCCATATTTTGGAAAGTGTGGGTCCTCCCTCACACCTTTCTTAGTTTGATGACATATACGTGGTTATTGGTATTTCAATAAGTCTTCCTTGTGACGGGTATATCCGTCACATGCTTGCGACGGGTCAAATACTATCCATATGGGTAGATAAGACAAAACAGAATGCTACTCCCAAGGCACTCTGCTTTTGTCTTATCTACCCCACATGGGTAGTATTTGACCCGTCGCAAACATGCGACGGATTTGCCCGTCACAAATGAGAATTTGTGTTGATATTTACTATTTAGTCTTGGAAATTTGGTACCTAGTACTAGTTTGTATTTAGGAAATTATTATTAATTTTCTAATTGTCTTTGTTTCCTAATTAGTCTAGGTCTCTTTTTTTAGGGTGGAATAAAATTATATAAACACCCTAATATTAGTCTAGAATAATAGAAGGAGGTGGAGATAATATTTGTGAGCACAATCTTATGAGAGTCGATTTGTGAGGTTTCCTCCGGAGAGGAAGCTTCAGTTTGTTCCGGGCTCAAGTAGATTGGTGTTCTTCTGAATTTGGAGATAGAAGGAGTTTGTTCGGATCTTGCTTGCCTCAAGATCGTTTGTCCTTCATCTCGGCAGGTTAGTCTTTTTTGTCTATTTGAGATTACTATATTTGTTGGTAGAATTGGGTACACTTTTGGCTCTTAGTAGCGCGTGTGTATCGGTCTACTGTTGTACTATTATCTCCACAATAGTAAAATTTGCTCTCCTTCCGGGTGGACGTAGCCAGTTATTTGACGGGTGAACCACGTATATCTGTGTGTCATCTTTATTTCTTATTCGATATATTTTGTTCTTATCACCATAATCAACTAACTATTGGGTAACAGGACGCATCCGTTACAACAAGTGGTATCAGAGACCTTTTTTTTACTTGGGCTAGGCACAAGAAGAAGCATCAGGCCCAAGACTTGATGAGTGACTTACACTATAAGGCGTGGAACTCCTAATAGCTCGAGGGAGAGCTAATATGTTCGCAAAGGCGACATGGGTCTCACGGTGATGAGACGAGGCCGTCCAAGAGAAGATTGTCAGCGACCCGGTGGAGGTGGGCTGAAGCTTAATGGAGGCAACAAAAGCGGTCCATGGTAAGTCCAAAGGCGGTCGGGGGTGGCGCGCTGAGGCACTGGATTCGGACCAGTCCAGGGTATATTGGATGCAGAGGAGTTTGGTACGCAAGTGTAGCACAAGTTCCGTGAAGGGACGGATGGACCCTTAGGGAGACACATAGTGTCGGTTAAGGGGAGGTTATCAAGACTTGGTGATGCTAAGGGTGCCTAGAAGTTGGGGCTGTATGGTGTGAGGAGGTCCTCCGTAGAAGTCAAGGTCCGAGTCAAGATGATGGTACTTGGTTTGAGGGGAGGATTGTTAGGGTGCAAACCCTTGTCCCACATCGGTAGAATAAAGGTGAAATGTGATCTTTATAAGTGTTCATAAAATATAAATAGTATGAGGCCTTTTGGGAAGGAGACCAAGAGTAAATCCGTGAGAGCTAGGTACAAAGCGGACAATATCATACTATTATGAACCGTGGACACTGATGCAGCAGAGGCCCAACACGAGGTATTCACGCTTCCGCACAACAGTTCATTAGCCCACCAGCATGGCAGCTAAATTTGCGGTTTGGTCTCTAGAGCTGAGAGGTCGTGAATCTGTAATACCATCTAAAATAGAGGAAGGGGAATACTTTATTTGGTTTAGGAAGCTTTCATTCATTCTCTTACATTATGAATCATATATATGTAATATGTACTCACTCAGTCACTCCACATTTCATAAAATTAAAAACTCACAAAGATATTTCATTTCCCTTATTATTGTATCATTTGTGACTATAATAACTTTGGACCTCACATTCTCTCACCTTCTTTCATTTTCTTCCACATATTAGCATACTACTAATTTTTTATCCAAAACAAATATGGAATATTATACTATAAAATAAAAGGGAGTATTACTTACTGAAAGGTTTTATACTATGACATTAATACTTGTACAATGAACCTAGTCCTAACACTAACAACTTCACTCCTCCAAGTCTAAATAAAATCTTTTTACATATAAATGATTTGGAGGGAAAACTGTACTCCCTCCCCGCGGCGATGGCACGGCCCTCTCCATTCACTTTTACTATTGAGACACACCCTAGAGTTTTGGTAGGGTCACGTTCAGGACCATGACTATCGATCATTTTTGAGTCGGTAACTCGGGTCACTCATGCCATTTTAGGTTGATCTTACTTATCTCAATCCAGCCATTCAGGTCAATGTTTTTGGATCATTTCATTATTGGGTTTTAGTTGAATTTCAAGCGATACTTTTTGGAACTGGACCGAATTTATCTTGAATATTTAGCTCGAGTCGGCTTAACCAGATCCATTATTGAGTATACTATAGACAGTAGGTCTTGCTTAAGACGGGTCGGATCTTGCAACGAGTATTTTGTGAGAGGAAATTGGTAGAGGGGACAAGGTGGGCACCTCCCATGTGCTCTCCACTCACCCTTGATGAGTATTTTGTGAGAGAATATGATATTCGTCTTAAGCTTAAGACGGATACCTCCGTGTTAAATAAGAATTTGTGTACTACATATTCAAGCTCTCTTTTCTCATGTTACTCAACTCAATACAAGGTGCATAAAAACATAAACCGTGTACTATTATACATATATATACATACACAATGACTAATTGCATACAAACATACACTTAGTTTACCTTAAGACAATCTTATTTTAGACGAGAAAAATATTACCATTTTATATAAAAAAAATGATTTATCAATTGCAAAAACTTATCAGTTTATAATTAAAATTGTTACTTTTTACCAATATAAGAGCAATAGCAATTGTAGTTATGTGCATTAGGGTTGTTGCCAAGAACTTTATTCTATAAGTTATCTATTGCATTTAAAATTTTGTTCTTATTTTTTAAGAACTAAGTTATAAAATAAGAACCAATTTTGTAAGTATTGGAAAATGAACAACCAATAAAGATAGCTTTGTAAAATGTGATGAACTATTTAACATTTTTTCATTTTTAAGTGTTGTCCATCTAAGAACTTTTTATAAAGTTCAACCATTGTGTACAAAAATTCTTATTTATTGAGTTTGGTACTTCCTCTGTTCCATTTGGTTGTATACGTTTGCTTTATCACGTATGTCAACGCTCTTTTTGTTTTGTTTATATCTTTAGTTACATATTATTAAAAATTATAAAATTTTGATATTTATATCTCGGTAAGACAATTTAAACAAGATCTCACATGACTATTTTTCATGTCATATATTAGAAGTTGTATTAAAGATTCTTCTAACTTATAAATAGTGCCTAAAAAGCAAACGTATACAACCAAATGGAACGGATGAAGTATAACCTAACATGGCATACTATTGCTATTGTTCTAATAATGTTTAACTTTTGTTCATAAAATATTAACATTTATCGTAATATGAACATTTATTCCGCCTTCATTTCCGACAAATACCAATATACCACCCTTCTGAAATGAGAATTCAAGTACAATGTACTCCATTAAAAGCTAAAAACAATTTTCAATTTCATTTAACATCAAAGTTTGTTGAAAGTAGAAGGAAAAAACCTCAAAACTCTCTCATTCCTCCTTTCCCCTTTTAACTTCCCGAGGTCGTGGACACAAACAACATAAACAAAACCTCAATCAAATAACAACACCATCCCAAAAAAACTCAACATCAAAACATCATCAAACAACAACAACAACAACAACAATGGCTGTAAATCTCAATCAAATAACAACACCATTTCAATGTCCTACATTTCCTTCTTCTTTCTCTCTTCCCAAATTACCCTCTTTCAGATCTCCCAAGTTTCTCATGGCTTCTACTCTCACCACTTCTCCTAAGTACTCTTCTTTTACTTTCTTTCTTTTCTCAACTTATTTATTATTCTCTCTATTATTTCCTTTGATTCTCCAATTAATTTGATTAATTAATGTTTGTTTTGATGGGTTTCTTTTATTCTTGGTTAAAAGTTTCAATCTTGCATTTCTGATCATATTATTATTCATTTATATGTGATTTTTATGAAATGGGTATATCTGAAAATCAGTCTTTTTTTTTACTGTCTGCACCTGCAACTTAGTGGAATCTGATACTGGGATTTCAATATTATTTCTGTTTAATATTAAATATTGTATTTTTATTGTAAATGTTTAGATTATTAGTGGTTGGGGTTGGAGGACTGTTATCATGAAGTGTATGATTGTGTGTAAAAGATTGTCATTTTCTGGTAGGTGTGGAGCTGAACTTTATAAAAGTACCCTAATCGGTCGCAATCATTTGTTTACCTTTGATTTAAATACTTTCCGTAAAGAATGAAAAAGGTAAACAAATGAATGCGACAGTTATAAGATTGGGATTCTTAATTGTTGCGTTTCGGAGTGTTTGAATCTATGGAAGTTTGTCAATTTTTTTGGCATAGATTGTATGCAGCTAAAAGTTGTTGAGACTTAGTTGCTGATACATTTCTGCCATATAGGTTTTGGTGGTTGAGCATTTATTTTTATTCTCCTGAAATTAAGGATGTCGTACTTGTTGATTGCTTATTTAATATTTTCTTTCACCCTTTATTAGAGAAGTTTGTTTAGTGATAGGAAGGATGCTTAAGCTCATATATGACTGATGTTGAAGGGGATGTGATTGTTAACTGTCTTAGGTTTCAGTCATCTGGGTTCTGTTCAATGATTACCGTGAATGTAAACCTGGATGACCCGCTTACTTAGAGTCTTGTATGGGCATGTCTGACTTGTGAGGCCAATCCAAATTTACATGTGTTCCTCATTCAATCATGGTGTAAGATCGTCTGTTACAAGTTTTTGTGACAGCGGAATGTGTAGGGGATAGAATACGAATTGGACTGTAAGAAGAGAAGTGTTTTGATTAGTAAAATGACCTAACTCTTAGTCGGTATACTGTCTTAATATGCATCAGTTGGTTGAGAGTCCCTTTCTAATCTTGGTAGCATGGGCTTGAATTTTTAATTGAATATTAAGAAGAGAAGTGGTTGATGATGAGTAAAAAATGACAAAGTCTTTCTTAGTACTGCGTATTAAATAACTTTGGAGAAACTAGGGTCTAGGGTAGTTCATGTTGAATGTTGATTGAGATTGCCCTTCTCGATCTGTTAGTAGGGGAGTGGGGGGTTTTTGTCTCATCCCATTTACACAAGGGAGAGTCCAACTTAACCTACCGTCTTTACTGTAGGATACTCGCCTACCTACTCATGAAAGATGAAAACCTTGAAGTGCTTTGTATTCGATTCGGAGACTGCAAGTATGCAAATAGCTAATCTGTTTCTAACTAGGTAGTATTGCAGATGGACTCGGGCTAATGTTATATCCCCCCCCCCCCCCCCTTCGATGTGTACTTTTGGTCTGCACTAGAGGTCTCATTACTTGCCTCACCTGGAATGGCTTTGCTATATGCAGAAGAAGGGCAACATATGAGTCCGATGCGCTTCTTTTTTAAGGATGGGGGGAAAACAGATTAAGCTAAATAAATTAACAAAAAATGGAATTTTTGGGAGATAAGTCCATGTGAGAGTAGTTGGTGAGATAATACGAGCATGAAATATTTAGTTACTTGTAACTTTGAGACGAGGGAAAAATATATTAGAACAAGAGAATAAGACAATGAAAGTAGGGGAACCAAGAAAGATGTTTGAGCTTTATAGCTCAGATATGAAGGATGCTATGGCAGTTATTTTCTGAGGATAAATTTCATTATATCCTATGTTATGGAAAAAGCGATTTAAGAAAAGGATTGCTCATGTATGGCTAGTTGTTGTGTGAATTACATGATAGACTTTGTTTATCATTTCTAAGATTTTATGTTTTTCACATTCTAGAGAAGCAGAGAAGCTGAAAAAGCCTTTTACGCCTCCACGTGAAGTCCATGTTCAAGTAACACATTCCATGCCACCTGAAAAGATTGAAATATTCAAATCAATGGAAAATTGGGCTGAAGAAAACCTCTTGATCCATTTAAAGCCCGTCGAAAAATGTTGGCAGCCTCAAGATTTTCTTCCTGATCCCGCATCCGAGGGTTTTCATGAGCAGCTCAAGGAGCTTAGACAGAGGGCAAAAGAGATTCCGGACGACCACTATGTTGCATTAGTTGGGGATATGATCACAGAGGAGGCTCTTCCAACTTATCAGACGATGCTTAATACATTGGATGGAGTCAGGGATGAAACCGGGGCGAGTCCGACTTCATGGGCTATATGGACAAGAGCATGGACTGCTGAGGAGAATAGGCATGGTGATCTTCTCAATAAGTACCTCTATCTTACTGGTCGTGTTGACATGAGAGCCATTGAGAAAACAATTCAGTATCTGATTGGGTCTGGGATGGTAAGTTCTGCTTCTTTGCTCTTCTTTTTCCCTTCAAATAAGCCGCCACTCTTTTCTGTTCATCAATAAATGGAGTTCCGAATTTGAGCTTCAATAATCGTATCACTCAATTTTTTTTTAAAATTATTGTTATTATATTTTCCATGAAGTTTATCTTTTCTTGGAAGGGCCTGTTTAAGCTAATTTAGAGCCGTCACGGATTTCTATTCGAGGTAATATGTATGGGAGGGTGAGCGAAAAGGTGGAGGTTTGTGTGGTAGTCTGAGCTTGTATTCTTTCTGTTGCACTTCAAATTTGTTTTTTTTTTCATTTTTTCTGGGACTTTAGTCATAGGAAAGAATATCGACATCTTTCGTATCAGGAATATATAAACTAAAAGTACTATACTCCATGTTTTATCTCTTCACAAAAAGTCAAATGGGGCCAATTCATTGTATTATATTATATTGTGATTTCTATTCGAGGTAATATGTATGGGAGGGTGAGCGAAAAGGTGGAGGTTTGTGTGGTAGTCTGAGCTTGTATTCTTTCTGTTGCACTTCAAATTTGTTTTTTTTTTTCATTTTTTCTGGGACATTAGTCATAGGAAAGAATATCGACATCTTTCGTATTAGGAATATATAAACTAAAAGTACTATACTCCATGTTTTATCTCTTCACAAAAAGTCAAATGGGGCCAATTCATTGTAGCAAGGGGGTATTATATTGTGGTTGTAACATCATTTTAGATAAGACTACGTCGTCGTCTGTTTGATGCCTGTCAGTCTGTCACTATTGTCAGCGATGATGATACTCCTCTCTGATTCATATTACTTTAGCAATGGTTTAAGAATTCTTTTTGTAAATGAGGTATTATAAGAAAGTACAAGCGGGCCAGTTGCTAAGATTCGTCAATGGGTGTGATTGTGTGAAAGTGCAATTAAGCCAATTTAACCTTTGAAACGAGGACAATTAAGGTCATTCCTGAGGAATGAAATGTTCTTGTTGACTCGCAAAATAAGGAAATTTCTTATGAATCTTGGGAAGTTTGATGCAAGATGGTCCCATGAACCTAACTGATCAAAGCGTTCGTGTTGCTAATTTGCATTCTATACGTACACTGGGGGCGAAAGTTGCTGTAAGGAGTTTTCATGTTGTACACCGAGGATAGTGATGGTGGCTAAGAATAGATAATAAGGATGTTTGCACCTGTCAAGTCATTTAAACACGCATAATTTCATAGCCTTCATGTTTTCGTGTCTTAGCTAGCTTGTTTAGTTTGAAAATGCGCGCCTTGGATGAGGCACTATCCAAAACGCCTTGGTGCACATTAGGTGCGCCTTAGATAAGGCTCACTTATCGAGGTTCATTAGTACGTCTAAATCTTTAAATATGCTATTTCTTTTCCCCATTATTCCTAAATTTATCCCTTTAGATGCTAGTCAACTTGAATACTCCTAAAAAGGGTATTGTTGCTCAAAATTTTATTTGCAAAATAAAATAAGTTCCAAAAATAAGGCATTTACCCCTTAGCGCCGTGTCCCTAAAAGACGCGCATCTTGCGCCTCAGCCCCTTAGCGACGCGGTGCGCCTTGTGCCTCTTCAAACTAAGTCGCTTACCAGTGCTGTCTGGTTCATAATGATAATTACCCTTGTGTTTATTCTAATCTGTGATGTTTCTGTTGATGCTTACCTCGCCAATTGACGTGTTGTAGGATCCTAGGACCGAAAACCATCCTTATCTTGGTTTCATTTACACATCATTCCAAGAAAGGGCCACCTTTATTTCCCATGGGAACACAGCGAGGCTTGCCAAGGAACACGGGGATCTCAAGTTGGCACAAATATGTGGTATAATTGCTTCAGATGAAAAGCGACATGAAACTGCATATACCAAAATTGTGGAGAAGCTCTTTGAAATCGACCCCAATGGTACTCTTCTGGGTTTCGCTGACATGATGAAGAAGAAGATCGCTATGCCAGCTCACCTCATGTATGATGGCCGTGATGACAACCTATTTGACCATTTTTCTGCTGTCGCTCAGAGGCTCGGAGTCTACACTGCTAGGGACTATGCGGACATCTTAGAGTTTTTGGTTGGCCGTTGGCAGGTGGAGAAGCTTAGTGGGCTTTCTTCCGAGGGGCAAAAGGCCCAAGATTATGTGTGCAGTCTACCACCGAGAATTAGAAGGTTGGAAGAGAGAGCTCGTGAGAGAGCAAAGCAGGCTCCGACTATTCCTTTCAGTTGGATATTTGACCGACAAGTCATGCTTTGAGTTTATCTGTTGTGCGAGGTTGACCATTTTAATGGAAGAAACATTTAAAGGTATATTTTATTTTTTTCGAGCATGATGTGATAGTTGTAGTAGTCTTTGTAGATACGTTTGCCTCGTCTTTACCTTTAAACTTCTTGGGTAGATGAGATTAGTAAGTTTGGATTTACGAGTCGATTCTTGTCCTGGGTGTACTATTACTTAAACATGATCTTACAATTACAATGGCAATTTTGGAAGTGATCATCTAAATTAATTTACCTTTGATATAGTCCTGCTCCTGCTCTCCTGAATTTGTTGAGATGTACTTGTAAGTCGAGCCGGAAAAATATGATCAGTCCTGAATGGCTCAAAATCCAATATGGTATTACCCAAAAATGTGGTTAATCGAAGTCGGCCTGGCTTGGTCTGTAACTACAACCATTACAACCATTGATAATGACTTGAGACAAAGTTGGCTCGACCGACGTTATGAGTTATGAGTTATGAGTTATGACGTTGGTCGTACAAAACTCAGGCTCGATATTATCATCCATCCCAATTTTTTCGTTCCCTCTCCCCAAAATTAGCCCTTTCTAAATATAGTAGGTATTTACATTGCAAATGGACCATCCTTCCCATTTTATTAGGTTTTCTATCTAAAATAAAAAGTAGGACGATATAATGGGATTCTATATTCACAAATTCTTATTTAAGACGGAGGTATCCGTCTTAAGCTTAAGACGGATACCATATTCTCTCACAAAATACCCATCAAGGGTGAGTGGAGAGCACATGGGGGAGCCCACCTTGTCCCCTCTACCCATTTCCTCTCACAAAATACCCGTTGTAAGATCCGACCCGTCTTAAGCAAGACCTACTGTTCTATATTTACAAGTTATTTGGAGGACTCAAACTATTGGTTTTTTTAACTCAAGAATCTAAACCTGAAGAGTCAAGCTTTAAGGTCTTTTGGACATCTTTTCAACTCCCATGACTATTCTATCAATTTATTTTGCAATTAGCATATACGAATTCTGATCAATTGGGCAAATTTTTTCACGATATCTTAATCCGACTTGAATGGGCTTAGACTCAAATTTCCTAGAAACGGCCTAAATCCAAAAAAGTGACTTGATCAGAAAATTACCAATTTTGAAATGACCGATTTAAAGCAAAAACCTTTACCATAAGACATGTAATATAAAAATGCTTTTAAAAGATACGACTGAAATGGCTCACTGAGAATGACCCGCAACCAAAATAACTCGATAACAGGCATAATATTGCAGTTGGAAATAACTCAGTTGTCATCTCTATTATTAATATCCTGAATTTTGGTACGACTGAATGGTCTCACTTTGTGTTTGGTTTTGAGAGTTGAGCACAAAATAACTTGGAGAATTGAGATAGCGTAACAGAAGCAGCATTGTAGTTAGGAGGCTAATTAGATCTCATGTCACCTCATTAAGAAACTATTGAAGTATTGATCATCAAAGCTTTGTACATTCAGTTTTGCACTACTAATATTCACTTAGATTTGTCAAAATGAACGTGAGGGTTGGTGGGATCGGTGACGACAAGTTCCACGTAATTTTAGCTACTTATTGATCGAGTAGATTTAGACGGAGATACAATGAACATTAGTTACAGACTCATATATTGTACGCTATGGTCGAATATTCACTTGATTCCATCTCTTAACGGCAATTATTTTTCAAGAATCGTATCAATTGCTGGTTTATTCACTACGTATGTCACAACACAAACAGTTTAACGAGTTATGTTGTGTAATTCATCGCGCTCTAAAGCCAAAAAAAACTTGCGCCTTTTTGGCACTGTTGAAAATGGATATCCGTCAATCAATCAATAATGGTGAAGAAATAAAGTCTTTCACAATCAAAGTACCTACAAGCCATCAAATCCTACATCATCTTTATTAGTATACATCAGCGCACCTGTAACTTCAATATATAGGAAGGACCACACACCAATCACATAAAACAGTTACAAACCTGTAAAAAACTAAAAATTTGACCCATGAAAGGCCAAAGTGGAAGGAAGGAAGTAAAATAGTGAAAAGGGTCATAGTAAAAAAAAAAAAATTCACACGAAACGGTTAAATGGCTTTCTTCCTACAGAGACGGGCATAGAAGTACTCGAATCAATGCTCAAGTTTCCTACTGATTGTGCTGTCGGGATCTTTCCTAAGCTCCTCTGAGAACTAGTTTCCTTGGTAGAAAACAAAGATCCTTTGTTCCACTTGAAAGATCCCGGACTTGGACTGCGACCCAATGGAAATGAAGCCCGCCTTTTAGACGCATCGCTAGTGATAGAAGTTGGGCTGTCGGGGAACTGCTCCTTGCCGAGCTTCAGCTTAGCCTGTGCTGAGGCCGTAGGGGACATGTAACGTGGACCCGTGAAAGGAGGGCAGCTTGTAAGGCTATCATCGTCTCTGAATTGTCCACCGTTAAAGGGTGAGTTGGTGGCACTGCCTCTAGAAAATCTCGGTGGTAGTCTACCGGGAGGTGTTCTTGCTTGCCTTGTCATAGCGGGGATGGATGATCGGGTTGATTTAAGGGTAGAAGTATCCATGTTTTCAAACCCGAGACTGAGTCGACCTGTATTGCTTGACTGACGAAATGGGCTAGCCTTGTAGTCCATAGTTGGTCTTGTGGGGGTTAAGAGGAGGCTTTTCATGGATGGACTTTTAGAAGCATTTGTTGGAAGTGTCGGTGGTGGTGGTTGGCGTTTCTCTAACCAGTTCCACCAGTAGGGATATCCTCCGGTTCTGAAATCGGCTAAAGCACCATGACCAATTCTTGGAGTGGATTTCAATGACTAATAAAGAGCAGCACAGAAAAACGCTAAGAATTAATACTCCAATAAATGAAAGTATATCTCATTTGTCAATCATGCATTATTGATAGTTAATGGTTTTATACAATCATACATTTAAACCTGAAGACTTTTAGGTCTTCCACATACAAACATAAACATGGTATACTGGTCAACCGGGGAGCAAGGCGGTAACTAGTAGCGGAACTCGCCCGTCCGTCCCCACAAGCAATCTTTCATATATATAATAAATTTAAATAATAATTGTGCAAGGATACTACATGAGACGAAGATGCACTTTCTTTCATGCTCAAACTTTCTTTATTAGTCGCTCATCTGAAACCTACTTTGATGAGCTAACCTACCTAACCATACTTAACAGTTTGCAGAGAAGATTCTTACTTCTATTATATTCATACATTTGACAAAAATTATGTGCAGTCCAAGCTTATATACGACTCCATTTATATTTTAAAAAATAAGCCTAATTTGACTATTTTTCTCTCTTTCTTTTATCACCTTGCGAAAGAAGTCAAACGTGTCGTTATCATTGAAACATAGGAAATACTAAAAGACAACCTGGAAATGAACAATAATACTGAATACTCCTCCGATACAGAAGGAACACAGATGAAAGCAAATCCTGGAAGGCAGTCTAGTAAAACACTATAGAGCCGAGTGAAAGAGGGTAGGGTACAGGCGGTCTTTTGAGTCGAGATGATTTTTGACAGGTCTGGGAAGAGCATTCTCTGCCTTTGCACAACTTATGAGGCCTCTATTAACTCTGTGAATGTGATAGCGTCGACATTTCTTTCCCTTATTTCTAAATGTTTTTCCTTGTATAAGCTTAGGTCAATAAGCAGTGAATAAGGTAATGAACTACGTCTTTGAAATAAGTGAATAAACTTGAACCAATGAATAACTTTGACAAAAGCAACTAAGCAAGGAGCCAATTGTCTACAAGCTGAAGTGAATAAGTACCTGATGAGAATACGCATATGCCATTGCTCTTTCTCTCTTAAGAATAGCATCGAACTTCTTCTGCATTCTTGCTTCTATTTCTTCTTTGGTTAGAGTGCTATCATCCCAATCTGTCTGGTTTTCAGACTGTAATTACAACATCCATTAATACACAAAACACCAAGTCATATATGTTGAATCATATATTATGTAGAAATCTAAAAAACGGGGTCATATGTGAATTATACACTACTAACAACTGATAAGGAAACATTGTTAGTTCCAGTCTAATGTGATTCAGCTTCTTACTAAACTTCAATGCATAAATGCATTAAAGGCCATGTTAATTCGAGACACTAGTTTTGGACCATAATTCATAACCATACATGACAAGACGCTTCTCCTAGCAAAAAGGACGGATATGTGAACAATTCTCTACTTTAACAATACTCTAAATTTTTCTTTCCTCCTAATTATCGATTTTCTGGAGGGTTGTTATGAAATACGACAGGAAGGGTGGAGAAGTAAATTTTAGAACTTAAAGCTCAAATGAAGTCCTATTAGGAAAGGAGGATATACCACGAAAGGGAAAATTAACTTACCATCCACTTGCCAAAGGCAGTCTGTAGGTCTTTTTCATTAGTAGCACCTTGGCGCTGTGGTGCCTGATTTTCTAACATTTGAACCCTTCTTGCCTGGATTTGTGTCTGTACACGGACCAGCATTTGCATGCATCTCAATGCGTTTGCTGTTTGCCGCTTCACGCTCTGGCCTTTTATCACACCTTGCAGCCGCACCAGACCTCTCAAAGCTCTGTAGCTCCTCCTTGCCTGAATGACGCAAGCTGAGTGTCAGACGGACCAAGAAACGTAATATTCCACTCAAATTTGAATGTTTCAGACCAGTATTTCTGGATCAAAGACTTTAGACATGTAAGTCATGAACATCTCTCCGTTGACAACTAATGGTAAGTTACCCTCTCCATTCCACCACGATGTTTACGATTTCCTTTTTTAGCCATTTCAACTGGCAGGCTTTCCCTACTCTGACAGTAACTACTAGTTTTTCATGCCTGAAACCACATTCTTTACTTTCACATAATATGGAGCCATGCAGACTACTGAATACGGATCTTCAAATTGTTAAGACACATAATGGTATAAGATAGAGCAGAAAAGAATATTGTCGGCTGAATGAGTGATTTTGTAAAATTTCAATGATCAATCATGAATCAATCCAGTGGCAAAACATCAAGCTAAATTTTCAGAACTTAATCAAAGTTACAACCTTTGTTATGACAACTTCTTTTCCCGTGCAGTGATCAATTCTGTGCAAGAAAAATACCTGAACTCCAATATCTCAACTCATACTGAATGAACTCACTCTCTCAATAAAACGGGTGTTAAGAGCACCCTATATCCCACGTAAGACCATACGAGAACTATGAAAGAGTGTAAGAGCTATTTACTGGTGTACCAGTGACAAATAAAAACAAACACACTACGCAGTGGCTAAAAAACTCACCATATAACCTCTGTAAGCTGTCTGGATCTTAGTAGCACAAATATGTTGGTTCTGTAAAGTTGGCTCAGGTCTCCATTGTCTAACTGGTCGCGGGGAAGGAGCCCTAGCTGGAGGTGTGGCTTGTGGAGGAGGGACTACCCTTCGTGGAGGAGGAGGAGGTGGAGGTGAATGTATGGCAGTCGGTGGAGGTGCAGTAGACTGAGCGGCATCTCTTGGAGGGGAAACTTCCCTTGGTGGAGATGGCACCCTTGGAGGAGTATCAGCCCTTAAAGAATCATCATCATCGCCATCCCACAGAAGAGTAGCATTTCTCACAAATGGAGTTACATGAGAAGGTATCTTCGATTGCTCTGGTTGAGTTGGAGGCCTATGGTTTCTAAAATGGTTCTCCCTTTCGGCCTCCCCTAGTATTTGCTCAATGCTGCTTGGCTCTCGAAACAGAGGAATGAAAGAATGACCATCTCGTTTCAATTTTCCACGCCCTTTTTTCTTCTCTTTCGAGCTTTTTTTATCCGTTGCCTAACAAATAATAGGAGCAAAAATAGCAAATGACTAGCTTTTTGAGGAACAATGTGAAAACTGAAAAGTATGATTCGACGGAAATCACTTAAATGACCATGGCAAACGACAATTTTTTTTATTATTGCTTCTTAGAGCTGACTACTTTATTGCAGTTCATTTCCAATGAAGCCATACTCTATCTTTTGGAATATGATAATATAGATCAAAATGGCTCACTGAACTGTCAATGCTTCCAGTATAGTGAATGCAAAACAAGGCAAAACGACCCCCTTATAAGTTATAAAGCTTATAGGATATATATGCATTTCAAATTCCTAGGTGTTTGCTAATGGTAGAATCTCATAGGTAACTGGAAACCTTCATTCCGTTCCTGGAACGAAGAAATATACTCCCTCTGTCATATTCAAAGAATGTGAGGGGGATTTTGGGAAGTGTAAACAACCTAATGGAACGGAGGGTACGCGTTTAAGACGGTAAAAGATACTTACATCGGCTACTTTATCTTTGGAGCTATGCGTAAATACCCTCTTGATAGCTGAAAACCAGCTTCCTTTCTTTCCCATTCTGCTAACATTACTGTTATATACACACTGCAAGGAGAGAGACGAGACAAAGGAATGTTAGCTTCCATCGACCAAGCCACCATAGCAAAAATTTGACACCATCTCATCAGTAGAATCCCACAACAAAACTGAGATCACACTCAAATCCTCACCTTAGGACCACAAGGATCGAGATACCAACATATGAGCCGGTCTCTTACATACACTCAACATCTAGAGCACTCGCTAACATGACCAGTCTCCATTTCATGATACTACCCACTCGACTCTTAAATTATACATGATCAGATGACAGGCATGAAGTTAAAAGTGATTCCATCATAGACTAAACCCGTGTATTTGAATGAAATTCCCAAATTCCCAGCTAACAGATTGTGCTGCATACAGATTACATGACATTCTGACACTCATGAAAATTGAATAAGAATTGTGCATTTCAAAGACAGAAGAGGAAGAAAGACATTAAACAGTGGAGTATATACAAAGGTAGAACTAATCTATCATACAACAACAAATGCTACTTTGAAACAATATCTTTTCCCTTACCTACCAAAAAGTTAATACAGAAATAAAACTTATCCACATAATCAAGATCAATTTTCACACTCAAGCATTACATCAACAACTCGACAACATTACCCCAGTGCCTCAATGGCTCCCACAAATTGCGAGGTGAGGGGGGTCGGATATACTCAGCCTTACCCTTTTGTTAGCAACACAAAGAGACTGTTCTCGAATGACCCAAGATAGAAAATATCACACTCGATAATTGAATTAAGAAATTACATACCTATATTGATATGATGAACTGTGATATGTTCATCTGAAGAGTAGAAAATTGAAGCATATAATCACAAAAACTGCAAGAAAATATTCAGCTGTTAAGTTAACCTGTAAAGACAAAGCTTAAACAAAGAGAAGAACATTAGAACATGTTAATTTCAATAAACAACAAATAATTTATGAGACAAAAAAGCTGCAAATTTTCCCCACTCACTAATCCCAAAAAAAGCTCTCAACTTTACCAAAATGGCAGAACACAATTAATATTAAAAAAACTAATTAAAAACCATAAAGATCTCATCTTTAGTTAAGATTACTCATCTCCTACTTAAACTAAACACAACCCACAATTTTTTCAGCTGTATAAAGCTTTAATACAGCTTAAAGTCCATCAAAACCAACCTAAAAAAAACTATCTTTTATATCATTAATCACTTCAATAAATTAATCATTCAACATTTGCAGCTTTAAAATGATTTTTTCTTACATGGGTACCTAAAAATTTCCAAAAAAACACATTTTTATGACATTAATTAAGCAAAACTAACTAAAGATAGAAACTTTAACAATAATAAATCATAAATTCATATTAATTCATATTAATACCTTAAAAATCAACACAATAATCCAAAAGAAGTGAACAAAAAACACTGTTTAACAGAGAAACAAAAAAAGATTAGATGAGCTGTTTGCCAGTTTCCTCAACTTTTCTCATTAACCCACAAAATTCTTGCTTTTTAAAATTTTTTAATGTAATAAAATCTTTGAATATTTTATCCCATTAGTAGTTTAGACTTTGAATTCCAAATTCTAAACTTCAACTTTGTTGAAGAGAAAAATTAGAAAGATTGTAACTTTATTGCATAACTTTATTGTAACTTTATTAAGTGAAGAATTTAATAATATATTCTTTTGATTCCATGATTGTTTAAGGAGATGAGGAGAGAGGTAAAAAAAAAAGAAAAATAGATATAATAGATGAAAGGTTGGATAATATATCACTCAATGTTATATGTTCCACAACCTCAGCTAACTTTACTTGAATGTGAAGACTATTTTTATTTGTTATTTGAGACAACAAATGTTACTGTTTATTAAGGTGTTAGGTAATTTCATTATTTTAGTTTAGTCATTGTGTCACAAATAGTATACTGACATTTCAGTTGTTGTTAAGGCACGAGTTTGGCAAAGTGTAACGTAAGATTTAATGTAAACGGACATTCATAGATGATTATTTAGATAGTACGAGTAGTAGATGTGGTGATGGTGACAAACGGGGTTGTTTCGAGTTGGTTTTTAGTCGGGTTGATTTTAATTTGATTGAGTTATCGTTTCTGTTTGATTGGTTTGATATTATCGGGTCGGTATGATAGTATGACTTGAGTTTAAGTCTTTTCGGTTAAGGTCACTAATTTAAATATTTAATATAAGGTTCGTTATTGATTCAGTTTGTATAAATAAGTCAAGTCATGTTTCAGTCATTGATCATGAGAATATCGAATTCGGCAGAGCTGTACTACGTACTTTATACTCCACATATATATTTCAGCATTGAAATCGTCTATATATCTGCGTTTGATACATGAAATGGACGATTGAAATGATTAAGAGATTCTCATTTAGAATGATAAAGCCATCAAGTTAAGGCCAAAATAAATAAAATAACTTGAGAATGAAAGTTGATGACGCATGGATGTAACTAAACTTCAACAAATATGATATTAACCAAATCTAAAAGGGTTATGCTCATTCATGGACATGATTTACTCAATCATGGACATGATTTACTCAATCATGGACATGAATGACTATTATACCCCTTTCATTTTAATCCCTTCATTTTCTATTATGTTGCAATTCAATTATTATTTTTCACAATTTTCTCGCTTAATCTACCACCAGCCAACCACCACACCCGACAACCACCATGCCCCAACCTCAACGCCAACGGCCACCATGCCTCACCCTCAATGCCGCCTCCACAGAGTCGTCGTTCGTTCTTGACGACTCCTCAGACCCGCCCCTCCTAGATATGCCACCCACACCGTACAACCTCTTCCCTAAAACCACATGACCACCACCCCGATGACGAATGCTAAATCGCGCGCCTACCTAAACTCGTCCCCACCGCAACCAAACCCGACCAACTACTTTAGGAACAATCGCACCACGCCTGGCAACGCGACTTCAGGCCACATCTCTCTGTCACCCCCTGGTACGTACGACCGCCACACGCCTGACCTCTCATCTTTGCCTCCCTACTTGACAACCGCCACACGACGGACCTCCGACGTCCATTCCCCCTGCCACCCAATCACCCTTTCATGTATTCCTAAATTTCAAAAACCCTAATTTCATCAATTCCCCCTAGTTCTTAATTGATTAAGTTAGAAAGTTAAAGAATCAATCACCTGCTCAATATGATTAATTTGATTTAAGTGAAGTTAGAAAGTTCAATTAATTTGATTAATTTGATTAATTTGATTCATAATTACTAATTTTTGTGAGAAGAGAGATGAGGAAAGTTGTATTATTTTGTTTTCAAGAAGGGTAAAGTTTGGAAAAATAATGGTAAAAAGACCATGAATGAGTAAAGTTTGTCCATGAATGAGCAATTACGATCTAAAATAAAGGGTTAAAATAAGCTGACAAAATTTACTCGGCCCGAATAATCCGACCCAAATTTGAGTCGGCACTCGAACCCAATGCCCGAGGTTGACCCTTTATCCGAATAAACCCTACCCAATATAATCTGAATGTTTATTATCATTGCACACATATTATTTTCCACAAAAACTTGATAATAGCTAACCCAATCCCGAAGTGTCCCAGTCTGACCCAAATATTTATTGTTTCACGCATATTATTATCCATAAAAAGCTTAATGATAGCCGACCCGGTTCGACCCGACCCCGACCCGAACTCTTGCAACCCGAAATTGAACCGACCTGAACCCACCCTAATGCCCAAGTAATCTGTTTTTAAGTCTAGTTAGACATGGCTCCAGGTCGAGTTTGGGTCATGCCTGACTAACCCGGTGACGGGTGGGGCTCACATGACCTGACCCCGGCCTGGCCCGTGGAGGGAAGACGAGCAGGGATTCCGGGCCTCACATATTTTTATTTTTTGTTTTTTTTTCTAAAATGATCGGGGCCTAGCGGACCGTGGGGGAAGGACAGGCTGAAGCAGGCCTTGGCCGGGTCGGCACGGGCCGCGTCCAATTAGGCCCGAGTGGCGGGTCGGGCGGGGGTGACCCACCCTTTTCCCATGTTTAGGTCTAGTTAATTAAAATCACCTCAACCTTTTCCCAAATAGTTCAAATTCATCAAAGTAGGTCATTTAAAATCACTTCATGTTAAAAGGTTAAAATCACTCGAACATCAAATAATCCAACCTGAAATACATAAAATAGTTGAATTGAATGTAAACATAAATTATAGGATCTTGATTAAAGCAATAATTACTGAAAGGTACTTACGTGATGTAGCCATTAGATCTGATAATAAAATCACTTGAGAAAGATAAAAGATGAACCCTTATTGTTTTGCCTTCTCCTGCTTTCCTTATTCTCTAATTCACTTTCTTTATGTGTGTTTCTTAATATGAATGAATTAGGTTAAAGCACAAACAGGTGTTGCTTATATAGAGAGGTGACAGGAGGGGCTTAATAAGATAGTGGGCTTGATATGTTAATGGCCTGTAAACATTAACCTTAATCCACTTAATCTATTACTCCGACTAAAAACCCGGAATATTATATTTAACCGTTATTAATTAAGGTGACTGACATCGGTAATTAGGTCCACATAATAGAGAATTAAATAATAATTCTTACATTCTCCCACTTGGACCATATTACTGATTAAAACATAATGTCACGCTTAAGTATAACATAAGACGCGTAGACGGTTAAATGAACACATAATGGGTTTATCTTAATTACCCTGATCATCCCTGAAAACCTGGTTGAGTCATGGCGGAGACACTACTATAAAAGAGAAGTGGTCCTTCCATGTACTACGGACCAATCACTTAGAATAATCAGTCTGTACAAGGAGCAAACATAATCCCCAAATAATGTCCTTGAGGAAAAGGACCGATTCTGTCAATCGTGTAACAACAGTGTATACAATAACAATAATACGATACAGAAAATTGTTCGGAAATCATCATCATAATAAAACATAAGTCGATTAATCAAAACATAAGTGTCATCATTACAAAGCACTGGCATGATCCAAACATAAACGAAAAGCCTTAATGATTATCCTCCAGACCCATATCAATAACATGCTTCAAAAATGTCTTTGGAGATAATTCCTTAGTTAAAGGATCTGCTATATTAGCACTAGTCATAATGTGCTCAATTGACACAGTGTTTTTTCGAACTTCCTCCTTAACTGACAAGTATTTCATTTCCATGTGTTTTATTCCTTTAGAATACTTGTCATTCTTCGAAAAGAAGACAGCTGCGGTATTATCACAATAAATTCTCAACGGCCTTACAACAGAATTCATAATGCTAAGCCCTGAGAGAAAATTCCGCAACCATAAAGCTTGAATAGTAGCCTCAAAGCACGCTACAAATTTAACTTCCATAGTGGATGAGGCAATAATTGTTTGTTTAGCACTTTTTCAGGAGATTGCCCCCCCAGCTAAAACAAACACATAACCAAAAGTGCTTTTCCTTGAGTCCACGCATCCACCCAAATCTGACTCAGCATATCCAATAACCCATTCCAGGATTGGACTAATATCGACCCAACATACCTACTGCAAAACTTATGTCAGGTCTTGTACAGACCTACGCATACATTAAGCTTCCAACCAGAGATGCATAAGGAAAGTTTTTCATGGTATTTCGTTCTAGCTCAGTCTTAGGACACATACTTAAGCTGAACTTATCCCCTTTCTGAATAGGAACATCATTGGGATTACATTTTACCATGTTAAATCTTTCTAAAACTTTACTGATATAGGCTTTCTGAGACAACCCTAATGTCCTTTGTGATCTGTCTCGAGATATTTCCACCCCGATCACATAGGACGCCTCTCCCATATCTTTCATCTCAAAGTTGCTTGATAGGAAATCTTTAGTTTGACGTAATAGTCCCAAATCACTGCTTGCTATAAGTATGTCATCGACATATAAGACCAAAAATGCAAACCTACTCCCACTGATCTTCAGGTATATACACTGGTCAACAGTGTTTTCTTGAAACCCAAAGGAGGTAATGGTATTATGGAACTTAATATACCATTGTCGAGAAGCTTGCTTAAGTCCATAAATGGACTTCTTTAATATACAAACTTTGTCCTCTTTGCCATCAATAATGAAGCCTTCAGGCTGAGCCATGTAGACTTCTTCTTCCAAACTCCCATTCAAGAATGTCGTTTTCACATCCATTTGATGTAGCTCTAAGTCAAAATGAGCTACAAAAGCTAAAATGATTCGTAATGAATCCTTCTTAGAAACTGGAGAGAAGGTTTCATTATAATAAATGCCTTCTTTCTAATTAAAGCCTTTAGCTACCAGTCTGGCTTTATGTCGTTCAATATTACCCAAGGAGTCGCGCTTGGTCTTAAAGACCCATTTGCAGCCGACAGCCTTATCACCTACTGGTAAATTGACCAACTCCCAGACCTCGTTCTTAGCCATAGACTCCATCTCATCTTTCATGGCATTAATCCATTTATCGGAATCATCACAATTCATAGCTTGTGAAAACGTAACCGGATCATTATCAATACTAATGTCAAATTCACATTGTTGTAGATATACATAGTCATTTGAAGTAGTTGGCTTTCTAGGTCTTGTGGACCTTCTTAATACTATTTCAGGAGCTGTATCAACAACTTCAGTGGCAATGTTATCATTCTGGAGTGGAGGGTCATCAACGTTAGGTTCCACAGTATTGACTGGGTCAACATTATCATTATGTGAAACTTTATCAATTGAAATTGGGGCAAAGAATCTGGAATAGCCACCCTAACTTCATTGACTATGACATCCTTTACCTGATCACTCCCACTAACTTCGCCATTCTAAAGGAATTTGGCATTTCCGGTTTCCACAATTCTTGTTTTGTGTGTAGGACAGTAAAACCTATACCCTTTAGACTTTTCTGGATAGCCGATAAAGAACCCACTAATGGTTCTTTGATCGAGTTTCCTTTCATGTGGATTATAAATGCGTGCCTCTGCTAGGCATCCCTATACATGCAAATGTTGAAGACTCGATTTCCACCCTTTCCACAGTTCAAATGGTGTCTTTGAAACTGCCTTAATGGGGACCCGGTTTCCAACATATACAGCAATCATAAGGGCATGCATCCACAACTTCATGGGTAAGTTGGTATTACTCATAATTGTCCTCACAGCCTCTAATAGGGTTCGATTACGCCTCTCAGCTACACCATTCATCCATGGAGAACCAGGATTTGTATACTGAGAGACAATACCCAAACTTTCAAGGAGTTTTAAAAAGGGACCCGGATGTTGTCCTGATTCATCATATTTGCCATAATATTCACCACCTCTATCTGACCTTATGATTTTCATTTTCTTTCCCAATTGCCTTTCCACCTCCTTAATGTAAATCTCTAAAGCGTTTACTGATTGAGATTTTTTATGCAAAAGATAAATATAACAATAACGTGAATAATCATCGATAAAGGTGATGAAATATTTCTCACCGCTCATGGAGGGAACATCAAATGGACCACAAATGTCTGTATGTATAATTTCTAATAAAGCAGTGCTTCTTGTGGACCCTTTCTTGGTGTGTTTAGTTTGCTTACCTTTAATGCATTCCACACACGTCCCAAAATCCGTAAAATCAAGAGAAGGTAACATATTGTTTTTAACCAATATGTTCATTCTTTCTCTTGAAATATGGGCCAAACGTTTATGCCACAAGAAGGAGGAACTTTCATTAGATCTTCCGCGCTTCGAACCAACATTATTATGCAGAGAAACATTATGAGAAACACAAAGAGATTCTGAAAATAATTTATCTAAATAAATTCGATACAATTCGTTTTCTAAAATCCCAGAACCAACAAAAATATTGTCTCGATACATACTGAAACAACCTTGTCCAAAACATAATTTAAAACCATTATTATCTAACTTAGAAACTGAAATTAAATTGCGTCCGAAGGAGGGAACATAAAGTGTATCCTCCAAAATCAACTTAAATCCAGTGCTTAATTCCAAGCTAAACCTTCCAATGGCTTCTACTGAGGCTTTTTCTTTATTCCCCATGTATAAGGAGGCCTCATTTGGATTTATGGTTCTTGTCGTAAGGAATCCCTGCAAGAAATTCGAAATGTGTACATTAGAGCCTGTATCTAGCCACCAAGTGTTAGAAGGAATTTCAACATAATTTGATTCGAAACATACTAAAGCCAAAGACTTACCCTTCTTTTCGAACCAATTCTTACGCTTTATGCAGTCTTGCTGAAAGTGCCCAGGTTTTCTACAGAAAAAGCAATTTTCCTGCTTCTTAATTTTCTTCTTTAAGCCAGATGCAGACGGTTTATCAGAAGGGCTTGGCTTAATGCCCTTCCTGTTTCCAAACTTACCTTTTGATTTTCCGCTTACATGATGCACATGATGTGCCTGGGGTAAACCATCATTCTTACTTGAGGCATCAGCCTCATCTTTCTGTTTGATTCTTGCTGCTTCCTGAACCAGTTTATTGGTCAATTCATTAATACTCCAAATTTCTTTAACGGTGTTGTAATGATGGTGAAAAGCATCAAACTTATCTGGCAGAGAGTTGATTATAAACTGGGCAAGGAACGGGTCCTCAACTTTCATGCCCAGTTTTCCCAACTTAGCTGCCAGATTCGTCATATGCAACACATGTTGCTGCATGCTGGTCACATTCTCATTATATTTAGCAGTGGTAAGTTCATACATAAGTCTTCCAGCTACCGCTTTATCGGTAGTCTGAAAGCGTTTCTTAATGATTTCCATATACTTACTGGCTGTAGTACAGCCTGTCTCCGAAATGGAGGACTTAATGTTTGGTGCAGTGGTAAGTCGTAAAAACTTTAAGCAAAGACTGTCACATTTCTTCCACCTGTTATACTCATCAAGAACTTCTTTACTCGCATCAGAAGCTGGTTCAGCAGGAGCTGTTCCATTAAGCACCTGATCAAGTTCAAGAATACCTAAATAGAACTCGAGATGCTCCTTCCATTCTGAGTAATTAGTACCATCAAGTTGTGGCACTGCTTGGACACATTTATTGAGGGAGCTTTGCAACGGTACTACATTATGAACAATGCTCAGAACATTAGGCTTTGAGTTTATCACACAATAGCAATTATGACTAAGACTTTGAAACTTAATTGAGTAACTCATAAACATTCATTAAGCAAGTGCAGTATCTGTGGACAACCTACGCATGCTTAATTACATAATCAAGTATACTCTCTTTAATGAGTGTTTCACTTTAATGTCAGGTTACCTGTGGGTAAAACCTTAATACAAGTTATTTCACCCCATTAGATGCTTAGTCGGATATTCACTGCATAATTTGAGTCCACTGTGGTGAACATCAACATAATGTGAATGCCCAATTTAATTACATTATGAGATCTGATCGCGTACGAGATGAATTCACTGTGGTGAATTTCAACACGTCATAATGCGAAGGTCTCCTTTAATCGATACATAAGATATAATTGATATACAATAAGAATGTATGCTTACATAAAATATGATGATTTAAATTAATTCTTATAAGCATAATAACATAACATTATACGAGCATACAATGAAAACAAACATTAAACATCGAACCAGACCTCGACCGAGCGAGTAACAAATAAACAAAAGCATCTCGATCGAGAAAACTTTAGCTCGAATGAGAACAAGGCAAAACAAGACCCCTCGATCGAGTACATCACTAGCTCGATCGAGGGCAAAGAAGGACAGTTTAACTCGACCGAGTAAACAATAGCTCGATCGAGCAATATCAAAAACATAAGGGCTCGATCGAGTGAAACATTAGCTCGATCGAGCAACGTCATTAATAAACCATCTCGATCGAGTGAAGCATTAGCTCGATCGAGTATGGTATAGATCATACGACATTCATACGCAACAATAATCATAATAAACCATACAAATCGAATTAGGGCAGCGCAAATAGTCATCATAAATCATATAATAATCATCATAGATCAAATAAAACAAAATAATTTGATTAGGGCAGCGGAAACGATCATGATATAAGTATACATTATCTATCATAAGGGTATACAATCAATTATGAATGAATATTACAACATCATGATTAAAGCATTAAATTCATTCATAAAAACATAATTAAAACATTAATCAGAATTATAACTGTAATCACAATCCTGCTCTGATACCACATGTAAACATAAATTATAGGATCTTGATTAAAGCAATAATTACTGAAAGGTACTTACGTGATGTAGCCATTAGATCTGATAATAAAATCACTTGAGAAAGATAAAAGATGAACCCTTATTGCTTTGCCTTCTCCTGCCTTCCTTATTCTCTAACTCACTTTCTTTATGTGTGTTTCTTAATATGAATGAATTAGGTTAAAGCACAAACATGTGTTGCTTATATAGAGAGGTGACATGAGGTGCTTAATAAGATAAGTGAGTCTGATATGTTAATGGCCTGTAAACATTAACCTTAATCCACTTAATCTATTACTCCTACTAAAAATCCGGAACATTATATTTAACCGTTATTAATTAAGGTGACTGACATCGGTAATTAGGTCCACATAATAGAGAATTAAATAATAGTTCTTACATTGAATCGATATGAACTCACCAAAACATGATATCTATATTACTCAAATAGCCAAATCCGTGTTTGAAATGGCATGTTACCCAACAAAACTTTAATAGTGCATGTCTAAATGGCAATATGCCATTGTGAAACTCCTCTTTTCTAGCAGTTAGAATCACCTTTCTCTAATGTCTACTCCAATTATGATGATGGTCCCTAATTGTTGTTGCAAGAATTAAGATGGTGTGACCACAATCCATTCTACAATTAGAATTTGCAAGGGGGAAACAAGTTTGGTAGTTAACAAGGAAGATTACAATACTCATGTCTCATATACACACATATAGGAAAAATGAGTTATTAGTGGGTATGTTACTCAGACTCGTTTAGAATCCGACACAGATGCGTGTTTAATTGTCGGACTCGGCTATTTTTATGAAAAATAAATTTACAATCATCTGATCAAGCCCAAAATTAATCCAAACCTATAAAAAAGTAATAAATCTCAGGATCCTTACTTTCTTTGAAGATGTAAACACGGTCATATCTATCTTTGATCAACCCATTATGTCTTTAATCGCATTTAAGATGATGTTATCCTAGACAATAAATTTTATATTCAAAGTCTTCCTCATCCAAGATTATAGTTGTACTATTTTGATGTTCATTTAAAAGACATAAAATAGAAAATAACATCTCTATGACCATTTGTGGAAAATTTATTGACATTTTGTTTTTTTAGAGAGATGGTGACTTGTCAACAACAACCATCATTAAAAACAAACTATAGTAAATATCTCATCTTATAGTTAATTAGGCCAAACATCCATAATTGTCTATTCTAGAGTTTATGACTGATGAACTAATTATATGATTATTATTGTTGGAAACTTGTTTTTCACACCATTAAGCTTTAGGTCACCTATTTCTTCCTACGACACTTTTTGGGTAGTAGATGAAGAGTTCACTTAAATTACATAGACTTTTGTTGTATCACAAATTCTCATTGAAAACGACGCATATTCGTTT
Organism: Heliosperma pusillum; assembly: GCA_022085475.1. NCBI lineage: Eukaryota > Viridiplantae > Streptophyta > Magnoliopsida > Caryophyllales > Caryophyllaceae > Heliosperma > Heliosperma pusillum. The sequence continues at coordinate 49,542 of JAIUZE010066219.1, forward strand.
ACAATAAAGATGAGGTCGAATTTTCTCTCACAAGAAGGCAAGTAAAAGGATAAGTGGGGATCCATTTAACTTCCCACTTGGCTCCTTGTCAAAGAAAATCCGACTTGTCTTCACTGAAAACGGAGGAAGACGGATAGTATCCGTCTTCAAGAAGACTTAATGTTTGTTGTATAGGAATTAAGATTATATAATAAGTTGTGGAGTGGTAGAGTAATATTGTAGAAGAGGGAATATTCATCTTTAATTTATATGAATAACGAGTTAAATGGATATATTTCCTCCATTTGATTTGATTCTACACATTTTGTTAACTCACTTATATTGCAGTATTCTGCTATACAGACATAAATGGAGTATGAGACAAAAACACAAAATGCTTAAGAATAGCAAAAAAAAAAAATACCTAATTCTATCTAATTAAATAGCCTTATTTTAACTCATTTTAATCTTAAAAAAGATATTTTTATACTAAGACATCAGTTCAATTGATACTTTAAACTGTTATGTGGGAGAATTGGTCCTTCATACATGTGCATCAACTGCTGGTTATGAGATTATTATTGGGCTCAAGAGTGAAGACCAAGGGCACTAATGCACTATATATGGTTCTTTTATTGTCTACCAAAACATTATTATCAACACTATAATTTGGTGAAATTGTTAATTGCCAATTTATATCCCCTCTCAAATCAAGAAACTACGGCGTAGTAAGCGTAAGTTCTATAATTAAATTAACATGTTTTATACTTATTTATTTATGGAAAATATCGTTAACCTATTTTCACTCATATACAATAATATGTGACAATGCTTGTGCGTCGAGTAGTTTTGCTATGAGTTTATTTTAGCTAGTAGTAATTTTGTATCGGGTATTTAATATGTCAGGTCGAACATACACTTCCTCAGTCGATTCAAGCTTAACATAGCGTGATTTCATAATTACGATTCCAAATTTTCAGGTCAATTTGGCTTAGGATATGTTAATGTCAGCTCCTCTGAAATCGAAATCTATTTTAATTCTAAGTGATTTTTTATTATTCTTTCTAATCTTATGTAGACATCAAGTTATTCAGGTTAGTTTTACTGCATATTAATACTCCATCTTGGTCATTGTTTTGTTCCCTTTTCTATTGGGTATAAGAATTAACGAAATGAATTTAGATCACATATAACACTTTACCCCACATGTAATTGAATTCGGACCACACAAAAGTCGTCAAATAAAGCAAAAGGGCAAAAAACTCGATTAACATGAAAAAGGACGTAGGGAACAAAACAACGATTATAGGGAGTATTATATACGAAAAATTCTCACGGTACCTCTGAACTTTGACATTTGCCCGAAATACCCAAAATTTTCAACCGAAAAACTTTAAGTGACCATAACTCGTGCTTGCAAACTCGTAAAATGACGATTATTTTTTTCAAATCGTTCATCTTTCCGAGAGCTACGGTTTGAAAAAAAAAATCGGTCGTATTTGGATCCCGTGGCTAGGAGTTTTTGTGTGTCAAATGTTTTTTCACCGAACAAACTTTGAGTGGTCATATCTCTTGGTCACGATTTCCGAACTCGCCAATTTTTTTTCGAATCATAGGTCTTGGAAAGATGAACGATTTGAAAAAAAAATCGTGATATTCCGAGTTTGAAAACACGAGTTATGGCCACTTAAAATTTTTCGGGCCAAATATCTGGACATTTCGGGCAAATTGTCAAAATACGAGGGTATCTTGGGAATTTTCCGAGTACTATACTACTATTAAAGGATGAAAATTGGAAAAACATGTTGCATTGGATCCGTAAAAGAGAGAATTATGAAGCTGAGAGTGGTAGGGAGCAGGATTGTCTGCTGATTATTCATCATTGTCTATACCTTTGCGCGCACGTGAGGGAAGTGACTCCATGCCTAATTTAATCTCACGAAAATAATCGTTTAAGACACTCATACTTGAGTTTAAGTCTCTCTAAAGATGGAGATATTCGTTTTAAGTTAAAACGGGTTAATTAATATTCCATTTGTATATGTGAATCAAAAATAAAGGCGCCTGGTAAACATCGACGACGTTTTAGGAAATATCGACGACGTTTTTCATAAAAAAGACGATAATGCCCTTAATGAATTATACTCTATCTCTCTTATCTCTCTCTTCTCTAATTCTCTAAAAATCAAAACAACTAAATTCAACTAAAAAAATTAAAATCGTACAAGAACAACAATTTGACTAAATCCAACAACAACAATTTTCCTAAATCGCTTATCATGGGGGACGAACACTCTTCGGTATGTTCACATATTAATCAAATTTTACGTTTGTTAATTTTTTTTTCCCGGAATCCGTTAATTGTTTGTTTATACTTATCTAACTTAATTGATTTACGTAACGTCTTAGTTAGTTAAAATTCAATTGCGGATTTTAAAAAATAATTAGGAAAAAATACCATGGTTAGATGAAGAACTGGATGTCATGGACCATGGTCAGACATACATTTCACACGTCCCACCATGGTCAGACGTGTGAAATGGATGTCTGGCCATGGTTAGACCTCCATTTCACAAGTCTGGCCATGGTGGGACGTGTGAAATGGATGTCTGGCCATGGTCCATGACATCCAGTTCTTCATCTAACCATGGTGAGATGATATCGTTTTTTTATAGTCATGATTAATAACATTTTACGTATGTAGATCATGTTTTACTAATATATATTAATTATTTAATGTCTAATTAGCGACGTATTTGCATTGAACAGGACTCGTTTGAGGAATTTGGGAATAATAACACCGATTACAATCCGTTTTTTGAAACGACGTTAGGTTTTGTTACCCGCGATGATGCCTTTAATTGGGCGAGTAGGATTGCAATGGATCATGGTTTTGCTTTGGTTAAAGCAAATAATGGGGCAAAAAACAGAAGAAAAGACGGGTTGTTGGCATCTTACTTTCGATGTTCAAGGTATGGTAGACCTCCTCCAATTGATGATCCTGAGAAGCGTCGTGGGTCGAATAAGTGTGGATGCACTTTCCGTATCCGAGCCGTGCAGAACTACCCTCGGCAAGGTGACGATAGCGGTGCAGTTTGGAACATAATCACCGCCGAGGGTAAAGGGTTTCACAATCACGAGGAAGTGGTTTACAAGGATGGTGATCGTCATTTTGCGGCTTTGGATGACGAGGAGAAAGCGTATGTGAGGCAACAGGTTAAGGCCGGTGTGCTTCCAAAAGACATCAAGAACGCTCTTCACCAAAGAACGCCGGCTAAACCTCAACCGTCAAATAATCAAATATATAACGAGACGAAGAAACTGAGGCGGGAATTTAGGGGTGGAAGGAACACGGCTCAACAAATGTTTGCTCTTGCGGTAGAAGCACATTATTTGATGTGGCATTTGAGTGATCCGGAGACACGACAGATCTCTCATATATTCATGGCACATCCCGTAGCCGTGCAGCTTTTCCGAGCCTATCATTATGTTGTGCTCATTGATTCTACTTACAAGACAAACACCTATAAGAATCCACTGGTTGAGATTGTTGGTGTTACCCCGACCGGGAATTCGTTCCTAATTGGTTGTGCACTTGTTTGTACGGAGTCCGAGGATTCCTACACGTGGATTTTGAGGCGGTTGTCGGACATTCTTGCACCTGTCTTTGTTTCCCCTACCGTCTTCGTCACCGACCGGGAGTTGGGTTTGATCGCCGCTCTTAGGGAGGTGTTTCCCGGTTCTAGTCATTTATTGTGTCGGTGGCACGTGAACCGCGCCATCAATGCCAAAACCTTGAACATCTACAAGACCGAGTGGTATAGAGATCTTGTCTACTATAATCCAGAAGCGGGTTGGGTACGGGTTATTGATGCATTAACCGTGGAAGAGTATGAAAAAGCATTGAAGTCTTTTTGTGTAAAGTGGGGTCCCTTAGGGAGATATGTTTTGAGCACTTGGGCGATGCACAAGGAGAAGTTTGTGCGATGTTATACAAACGATGTACTACATTTCGGTAACACGTCTACTTCCCGTGTCGAGTCGGCTCATTCTCTACTTAAGTCATGGTTGAAAAGTGCAAATTTGACACTTGATAGTATGTGGTCGAAGATGAATGACATGCTTGATAGTCAACACTCGGAGATTAGAAAGTCACTTGAGGAGTCAAGGAGTCGGCCTCGTATAACTAGTCGTTTGTTCTCATTGTTGCTAGGGGTCGTGTCGACGAAGGCAATAGGAATAATGGAGGAGGAGCTTCAGAGAGGGCTTGGTCTTGGTGTTGGGTTAGAGGAGGGATGTGGACATGTGCTTGAGACAACTCATGGCCTACCTTGTGCATGCAAATTGGTTTATTTGAGTAGGAGAGGTAGGAGGGTCCATGTTGATGATGTTCACGTTTTTTGGAAGACCTTGGTATTTGATAGTGTTGATCAAATGCCGAGAACCGATGATGATGAGTTTGATGGGTTAGTAGTGGAAGCTAGAAACAGTGACCCGGTTCGTCGTAGGTTGGTAGCCGAGAAGATACGTGACGCCCTACATCCGGAGGACGAGGACGTTTTGCCACCTCCTATTAACGAGAACCCGAAAGGCCGTCCAAAAAAATCCACGACTAGGAACAAGTCGTCTTTCGAGCATAGTCAAAGGAAATATGGGACACCTAGCACCGATGGATCTACTGCTCGTACTCACTTATTTGGGGACTTTCCTCCAGGACCACCAAACGCTCCGTTAGAAAGAAACTACACCGTCGGCCTTTTCTCAACTTGGTCTAAACGATACGGGGTACCGGAGGTGCTTTGGGGCCAGTTCGATGGTTAGGTAAATGTCGGTGACGATGGTCACTGTGGTTACCGGGTTATATCACATGCCCAACGGGGGCAAGAGGGCGACTACCTTCAGATGAGGATGTGGTGTGCCCAAGAGATTAGGAGCGACGACGTCTATAAGAACCTGTTCGGTACTCATCCATCCTCTACGACTGGTTTGACAGGCTTTGAGATTACATTGAGGCGTGCCGAGTTCTATCTTGAGATCCCATGCGGTACGGAGCATTGGATGTGTTCCGACCACTTACTTGTGTTTGCAACCACATTCAACTGGACTATATGTGTTATCGGTCATTTCCGTCGCGACAATGGTGAGAAAATTTGGGGTGGTAGTTGTGAGACAATTTTACCACTTAGGGCTTTGGTTCCAGGTCAAAAACCCTTTGGTGTTATGTGAATTGTAAACTACCACAGTCATTGGATGCGGTTGCATTCAAGAGGGCCGCAAGATGATGTTGCCATGCCACCACTAGCTCCCGCTTGGTGGACTTATAGACACGAAAGTGTCAGTCATCTCGAAACTTTGTACCAGAGAAATATCGAGAACTGGAACGCTTGCATCGGATCCGCCACGGGAAGAAGTCGGAGACGTAGAAATAAAAGCACCGATGAAGAAGTTGCACGGAAATTGAGTTTCGGTTAAGCACTTTATTAATGGAGTCAAAATGTAATTGTACTTTTGATGAATATTTATGTAATGTTTGTTTTTTTTAATTTACGTTAATTTTTGGTTAAATATAGTTGACGTTGACAATACTCGAATAAAGTTGACATTTATTAATAAAGTACTCGAATAAAGCTGACATAAGTTAAAGGCTTAAAATTACATTACATAGAAGAAACGATTAAAATACCCATGTTGCAAACGAAACCATCATCACCACATTTTTTCATTAAACACACGCAGTCGGTTTTAGTAAGACTAATCAGTGGAGTAATCTGTTGATGAATATTCCTTTGGCTTGAATAACTCCTCCTCCAAGTAGCCGGTATAAATGTGGTATATAAAAATTGGCTCCGACGGGCCATGAAATATCTGACCATCACCCTGGTAACCCTCCATAAGCTGATGTAGTGTCATGGATGGAATGATGGTTTCACATCTTTTGAAAAATTCAATCAACTCCGCCTCGATCCTCTTTAGTTCATCCCTTTTCAGAAGGACAGATTCTAAACAACAACATAAAATGGTAACAACTAATTATGTAAGTAAACAAATGAAATTATAAGAAATGATATTATTAAGGTTTGAAATTAAAGTTACATACATTTCAAAGGTTTTAAGACTCTGAAATGGCCCCACGAACATCCGGTCGTCCCCTTCACATAGAGAGTGTAAGGTCCTATATGGGATAACTGTCAAACACCTCTTAAACAGTTCAACTATCTCCAACTTCACTTTCTCCCACTCACATCGCTTCAAGATGACAGTTTCTGAAAATACAAAAACAAAACTTCATAATAATTTTTGCAATTTTTTTGAATGGAAAAATTAGACAATGGATTAAAAGTAACCATACCTTCTGTTATGTTCCTAGGGTGAATGGAAGGGTTGTTGAGACCGTAAATAGGTCCATGCATTAGTTGAAGCGAAGATAGGGGAGGATTGTCACGACTAATGAAATTATTAAGTACATGATTATTCAAAACAATCATAAGGCGGTCGAATAGGAAGGGAAACTCGTTAACTATCTCGTTAATTTTATTTTGATAATAATTCACTAATTGAATGTTAGTCATCACCATGATTAAAGTGTAGTATAAGAGGAGTAATATATTTTAAGAGTAGAGAGAAGATAGTGAGTTGTGTGGAAATAAATTGTTGGGTAAAGGGTTTAAATAGACAAAATGTTAGGGTTTTCATGTTGTGGCCAATACAACAATAATATAAATAAAAGTAAATAAATCAACAAACCAATAAAAACAAATAACTAATTAAATAAAAGTTAAGTCAATACTACATAAAAACCGAAGAAAACAAATACAATGCATAAATATCCGGTACTAGTTACCCTGATCATGGGTATCGTAGTACATGCTCATCTGACTAAACAAAATATCCAACTGCTGCTGCTGCATCTCCGGAGTAGGTAAACGATAGACTTCTGAGAACTGCCTACTAAGTGCAACGGCTACCTCTGGCTCAGCGTGGAAAGGTGGACGCATAAAATGAAGACGGTCCGATGGTGGAAAATAGAATCGGTGAGAAATAGCATCGTACCATCTCTCATAGTCTCGAGATACCTCGAAAGGCATCGTAGCTCGTCGAGACCGACTCTTGAAGTTCACCAAGGAAGTCTCGTGGCCCCACATCGTAGCGGGCTCCCGACCAAACTCCACATTATAACCGTTCTTTGCTGGACGGTACTCGGTACATGGGATAGGCATAGGCATCGGGATAGTCTGAATGTACCCAAACTGGCGCATACAACGATCAGGCTGGTACGGCTCAACAATGGACTGATATCGAATATAACCGGAATAGCGAGAATATCTGCAGAACTCGGCATACGCGTCCAATAAGGCGTCCATCTAACCTGCTCCCTGGTAAACCCGTCCAACCTAACACGCCACATCTGAAAATGGTCAATGTCGCCCTTAAACCGAGGAACGTGCCTCCAAGCATCCACCCGTGGCCTGCCCTCCAAATAATCCCCCCCGTGTGGCCGACACTGGGGGAAGTACTCGTAAATCCATGCCTGCAATAAGGGCAGACACCCACTAACACCGCGAGCCTCCCGTCGTGATGCCATGCCTAGCTGCCGGTACAGATATGCCAAACAAGCGGCACCCCAAGCATACTCTCCAACCTGCTCCAGATCATCAAGTAAGGGTAACAACTGAGCTGGCACCCTATCACCAGACTTGTCCACAAACAAAGTCTGTCCCAACAACAATATCAAATAAGCACGTAGGGAGTCATGCTCAGTCCCTTCCTTGATATGAGCCCTCAAAGCTGACACCAACAAGCCACCACCCTTATATAACGGTGGTGCCACCTCTCCGGGAGGGTTGCCAAAAAAACCTGCCACGGCCCTCTTCAACCCCGCCTCCTCCCTCGAAGAACCGGCAACGGAGGTACCTCGAACAAACACCCTCGTACCAGTAGGCCGGATCCCAAGAATCTCCTCCACATCGTGAAGAGTAATAGTGATCTCCCCGAAAGGCATATGAAAAGTGTTGGTATCCGGCTGCCACCTCTCTATGAAAGCGCTAAGAAGGTTCTCATCAAAAGCTGTCGTGCAGCACATCGTCAACCCAGTCAACCCAGTCAGCTGAAACCTCCTAACAACATCAACCGGCACCTCCATGCTCCCTAACCCATCCACATAACTCAGCCTCTCGTAACCCTTAATAAAGGACCTAGCCTCCTCGGTCTCAATCCAACTACTATATGCCACATGCCCCCCAAAACTGCGTAACACCGATATGTTACGGGGCCCACCAGAAACTGGGTCTCTAAGGAGCCAATCACTATCGCTGCGCGGCTTCTTCAGCGGCTCCCTCTGCGAACCATCATCCAACCTAGAATAGCGACCAAAGGAGTCCCGAGCTAACCTCTGAGACAACGGTACCTCCAATCTCGATAAAGGTACGGACCGCTGAACAATATCCTCCTCGCCCTCAGACTCGGTGCCTACCAAACCCTCGTCAACAATATCATCTTCCGCTTCCTCGTAACCATGAACAATCTGAGGAACACTACCTCCTACCTCCTCCGACCTCTCCATGTCAGAAATACCGCTACTAACGGGATTAGATCTACTACACCGAAAAACAATACGACGCTTTGAAGCCGTGACTCTACGGTTCACCGTACGATCTTCGGGAACCATAACGTTCTTTCCTCGATCACCCATCTGCATTACACAATTAAAACATTCAAATAAGCGTTAATAATATTCCAAAAACATATTAGCATCGAAAAAATTAAATTAATCAACTTAATTAACAAACTAAAAAAAAAAATTTGGGTTAACCATGGACGGACTTTTAATCAAAAAATTCAAACCATGGTAGGATTTAAATTCTGGAAATCCCACCATGGCTAGACAACTAGATCACACGTCCCACCATGGTGGGATGAAAATTCTGGAATTTCCACCATGGTGGGACGTGTGATCTGGTTGTCCAGCCATGGTGGATTTCCAGAAATTTAATCCCACCATGGTAGGACAACCAAACCACACGTCCCACCATGGTGGAACTTGGGGGAAAATTTTTTTTCCCCCATGGTTGGACGTGTGATTTGGTTGTCCAACCATGGGGGAAAATTTTTTTTCCTCCAAATTTCATCATATCGGGATGAAAAACTCGAAAATAAAACCGATTAATTCTATCTTTATACATATTTCTCATACAAATTACTAACAACAAATTACAAACAACAAATTACTAACAACAAATTACTAACAACAAATTACTAACAACAAATTACTAACAACAAATTACTAACAAATTGATTTTACAACAAATCTAACAAGAACAAAAACAAACATATTATGAAATAATTAAAAACTAAGACAAAACAAATTACAACAACTAATTACAACAACAACCAAATAACTACAAGTTTAATTAATACAAAAACTAACAACAAACAAATTTAAACATAGTAAACACAGATACAAGAACAATATAAGTAGATCTACAAAAAAAAAAAAAAAAAGAGAAGAACTACATACCGGAGCAGGTGGACGGCGGTCGTGCGGCGGGAAGACGGCAAGGGGGGACGGCAGGGGGCGGGACGGCGGCAGTGGTGGCAGTGGTGGCGGTGGGGGTGGTGGGAGAGGATGAGTGTTTTAATTTAGTGGGTTTTGATGAATTTGGGAGAGAATGTGTTTAGAGAGATAAAGGAAAAGGGCAAGTATCGTCTTTTTTATGAAAAACGTCGTCGATGTTTCCTAAAACGTCGTCGATGTTTTACAATCCGGAAAATAAAATGTCTAACAAATGACAAAATGTTTGTCTTATTTATACAAATGGATCATTATTTAATTCATCTTAAGCTATAAGACGAATACTTTCGTCTGAAACGAGAAGTCGTGCATTCTTCATGAAATGGACTTGTCCACTCAAAAATTAAAATGATTATATAAAACGGAGTTTACTTTGTTTGTTGGATCCAATACCGTAGCCCATACCTTAATGTAGACGTGGTAAATGGATCAATTGGATTGGATTAGTATGAGTTAGGTTATTTTGGGTATGCTATCAACAATCCAAAAAGTCCACACACTTTTTGGTTCATAAGCCATTTATTTCATTTTGTTTAAAAAGACGGTTGGATGTGACACCTCGTGATAATCTAATAAAGTAAACATATAGATTTGCAGCGAATATACGAAATTTTAAAGGCAACGCCGCAAATGCCGCTATATTATAAAACCAAAACTTAGTTTAATAAATCATGTATACAAATTGTAACTTAAATAAATATAAGGGATCGATAAATACACAAATAAGATACTAAAAACTACGATAGACTACAACGCTAAGGGTGAATCGCTCTAAGTACAACGCTCGCTAGCACACTCGTCAAAACCTTATGCAAACATCAACCTGTAACATGTTCATTCATTAAAAAGAATGGCACAGTCAGTGAGTAGTAACTCGGGATTCTCCCAGCCATATCACATGAGAACAAAGGTAATAACTAATAAGAGCATATAAACATACTTTAACATACATATATAAGTATCATGTCAATTCTAACCACAACATTACTTATTAACAAGATAAGCATGTGAGAAGTAACAATGATATAATCATCATTAAACAATGATTAGGGAAGACTCACCTTAGCAACTATATCACTACTAACGGTACCCAACCATTCAATACACATCCAACAAAGCAACATGTGAATCAAACATACTCTCACGGTAAATGAGACGCACTAGCATATGTACTTTGCAAGACAGGCGGAGTGTAAGTCCACGAGATCAACGTTTCCCTTAATCGTATGCGATAAAAAATTTGTATACTCATGACCAAGACAAACAAGTCCACAGAACGTTTCCCTGAACCGTATACGATAAAAATTTCGTATACTCAAGACTCTAATCCTCCCGGTAGGACGACGATAATAATACGGTCCTAGTCTAAACCTGATCAGACTCTCGGAATAAGCGTGTTCCGATTTGACATGCGATCAACATTTCGGATCCACGACTCGATCGACCCAATGGAAGTCGAGTACCCCAAATTCGGCTAAACCACACGAAAGAGGCGGAAAGAGCACAAGCACACTCTTACGGCTAAACCACACAGAAGATGGGGTCTAGAATAAACAAGAAAGTACGCTACATGCATTGACACCACCTCGCAAGAATACAACATTTGACGACCGGGTCGATCAAAAGCGTTCGCCTCCCAACAACGTCGTCATATCCCACTAACATATGCATAAGCACAAAAGGATGTACCCCTATCGCTCTGACACGAAGTCTAACGAGTAGAAGGGTACAAACGGGAAATGAGAGTTCAATATCATCCGACAACCATGACTCAATCGACTACTCAGGGAATACATGACTTAAATGAGTTAAACATGTAAAACCGTCACTAAACATGTGAATAAGGCATGTGAGATACGATATAGCTCATACATAAATATTCTACGTCATTTCTTAAGATTATAACGTAAACAAACCATAAAAACATTTACATGCGCATTTATATGAGAAATGAAGAAGGAAAGAAACACATGGGTCTCCCAACGGGCGGGTGACCGGCGGCCGGCCCACCGGCTATGCGACAAGGCCAAACCGAGAAATATGAAGGAGAGGGCAGGGGGGTCCCCAGCCGGGTGGGTGACCGGCCCATCGGCTGCGCGACAAGACAAACTTTGAAAAACACAAGAGGGAATTCCCAGCCGCCCAGCGGCTGGGACACGCTTCCACACTCAAAAACATAACAATGTTCAGGAGACTCACAGTCGATCGGCCCACCGGCGTCCGGTTTAAGCCCCATAACTTTGACCAAAAAGTGAGATTCAACCCCATTTTCTAATTTTCAACCGAAATTACACCAAAAAATCAAATTCATTCATTTATATAATTTATAAGCATATAAAAAAAATCATTATATATTTAGAAATTGTGTATGCAATTTATAACACATTTTTGGGAAAAAAAATATGAATGAATTACCCAAATTGAGAAAATTAGTAAACATAATCTCTTATGTATGTGAATTATATTAAAATTAGTAAAAAAAACAATATTAAATTTATTTTAAAAATTATGTTAATAAATTAAATAAATACTTTTAAAATATTTATAACTATTTTAGTGTATAGTGAGCTTATATATAAAATGATATAGTGATATAATTTAAGTTGAAAAGAGAAATTGAGTTGGATTTCACTTTTTGTCAAAGTTATGAGGTCTAATTACTACATTTGCAACTTATGGGGTTTAATTTCATAATTGCCCAAAGGATTAATCACTACTTTCGCGCATCTCAAATGCAAGCATAGCAAGATCTCAAACGTCAAACGTTTAAATGTAGTCATAAATTTTATAATATCAACTTAGATTTCATTTATATTAACCAAATCCATCCTGAGTACTAAGCATTATATAACATTTGGAATCAATATTAGGTTTGTATTAAGGTGCAAAATACATCTCATCAATATTAGGTCCGTATTAAATAATATTTGGAATCAATATTATATTAGGTCCGTATTAAATACATATACTATATATTATACACATACAAGTGAAACTCGAGTGATAAAACAACAAGATCCTACCAAAAAAATGAAAGGAACAAAATTAAAAGCAACAATGGTAATAGTAAGCTTACTAGTGTTGACAATAATAAAGACTGAGGCAAATATTGAGATTGAGGAGAAAAATAAGCATTGCTTTACTCTATGCTATCTCGAATGCTCAAGAGGCCCTATAACTTGTGCCATTATTTGTCGGATGAAGTGCAAACATCCTTCTCCTCCTCCTTCAATACCCTATGTGTTAAGTGATACCCAACAATTTTTAGGTATGTCATTATTGATCCCATTTTGTAAAGAGTAAATTAATTATAATTCATTTTATGTTCACTAGACTAAAATTACTCCCTTATAAAATTTTTTTACTCCCAGAACTTTGACTCCGTCCATATCTTGCTACCATTTTAATTTCCGGGTAAAAAATGAAAGAATTGGACAAAATTGCCCTTCATTTAACTTATACTCACTTCATTAACCTCCCCCTCCCCCTCCCCCTTACTATTCTCTTTTTTGCTTTTACTCGCATCAAAACCTAACTCCCAAATTAAAACCCCAAATCAAATCCCCCAATCAAAACCTTATTTCACATCCATCTTTTTCACCTTAATCTCCCAATCTCCCATAAATTCAGTAAGATTATAAGGGCAAGCTACAACAATGGAAAATTCAGTAAGATTGCAGCATGGAAAATTGGACATCAGTTGAATGCTAATGCAAAATCAGAATGTCAAACACTAAATTAAGTTCATTTGACTAAAAATCATACATTACAACCTCAATTAACTCATGAACTAAGATGTTCATGAGAATACAATGATTATTCCAACTAAGATTTATTACATAATAGCACTACAATTACAAACATGATGGCAAAAATTGCTGGGTTTGATCCTTTGAATAAGGACATGTCAATGCTACATTGTATCTTCATCTTCTCAATCTCACGTTCCAGCTTCTTCCTATCTTCTTTAAGCGATTATATATCCTACCCAAAATGTCAACTTCACATTTCAACAATCTCTACTCCAACATGAGTTTGTTGATAACAACTTTTTGCCACTCCATTTGAGTATGATTATGCCAGCGAAACCAGTTAGCACAGCTACCTGAACACCGCATAAAAATTTTATGGGGTGTTGACTTGTGTTATGGTAGCTACTTTCTCTTGAATAACTAAAAGATACAAAAAAAACCCAAGTCAGTAAGAACCCTAGCTTCAAATTCAATTGAATCCAATTTTAGTTTTAATAAAAATAATTGAAAACATAAAAAAATAAAAAAATAAAAAAAAAACTAACCTTGAATTAAACATTCTAGATTTGTATACTTAATTTAGATAGAGAGTACTAATTAGAGAAAGTATAATAGAGTAAAATTTTGATGAAAAAGATGAATATAGAGTATAATGATAACAATTGATGAAGATTAAGAGAAGGAAGGTTATATAACATAAGGTGAAGGGCATTTTTGTCATAAAATAAGGGAAATGGAGGGAAATTTTCAAATATTGACAAAATTGCTCACCAGAATTGGGAATGGTAGCAAGATATGGCCGAAAAAAATCTTATAAGGGAGTAATTTTAGAAAAGTGAAACATATAAGAAAGTTATATAATTAATTACTCTTTTGTAAATTCATCTTCGGAAATTTATATTACCTCCTTCCAGTTACTTGTATACCTTTTATTCTTTATGGGGAATATTTAATATTTAATTAACGGTAAAGCAATGATTTAAACGGATGGAATAATTAAGTAGCCGATAGCATCACAACACAATGAGTCAATGATGGAGATAAGTTTGATATATATATAAAATCAATCATTCAATACTATATCTATAATGCTGAAATCTAGGGGCAGTAATGGAAAGACATAAACAGATAAAAATTCATAGACTATATAGTTTAGATGCATATTGTATATTGTTTAACATATCAATCAATCAATACTCCGTATAATATAAGAAGGTTGTGTTTTGGAAACTACGTGAGGTACATAAATCAGGATTCGCAAAAGAAACAATATTCCATAATTCTTTAAAATTTGTATTTTAATTAGTTTTTGACAAGAGTTATAAGACATGCTAATTTTTCTACCACGGGATTATGGGAACACGATGGAGGCTTAAATACTAGTCTAAGGCAATTTTACACAAATTTATCGTAAAACGAGATTCTTTATTAACCCCTTTTATCAATTAACAGAATTGTGTTTGGATATTACAATTATGCTAGTGTAAAACTGTCTTACCCAATATTCTAATGGAGAAGGGGCGACTTGGATTTAAATGTTCTCCGAGACAATCACCAACTCGTCCCCCATATCATCCGACTAGTGATAAACAAATTTTAGGCGTGCCTTTTTTTTTTCAATTTTAACTAAAATTTTTCTTGAAAAGTGACTTCCATTGCGTTTCCTGTGATTAGTCGATTTCAATCTATTTATCCCTTAAATCACTTCTTGTAGAAGTACATAATGAAGAAAATGGCACACTCTTAGAGATTTGTGATAATGCACGGTGTTATCGATTTATTACACAGATACTTTAAAAACAAAGTTATTTATTCTTTCATATCTTTGCACTGTGTTGTCGATTTATTAAACACATACTTTAAAACAAAGTTATTTATTCTTTCATCTCTTTGTCACAGATGCGAAGGAAACCATGGAAGATTGCAAAGAGTTATGCACTCATACACCCGACAAGTCATAGCCTATTTGCTACTTCAAAGAATAAAATCGGTGTAATTAGCAAATTCGATGATAATAATAATGATAATAACATATGTCGCTTGCATTGGCAATGAAATTGATTTGCTTTTTGTGTTTTGGCAGCTATATTTTTAGTGAATACATATCATTAATAAAAAAATCTACAGAATATATCAAATTTGATTGGATCTAAACCTATATAAATAAAGTAAATTTGAATTAAAACAATGATCTCTAAACTTGATTTGCTCCACTTCTGCACATCCCCAATGTACTAAGAATAGGAGATGCTAAAAATTTCTCGCCTAAAACGCTTCCCTATTTTAACATAATCTTTTTATTCTCTTTCCAATTTGATATAAGAACTTCCTATTTACCATTTACCTTTAAGTTTTTTGATGATAAAAAAATTCGTTTTTTATAAGATAAGTCTTAACTAATCCGTAATAAATATGTAACTAGTTTTAAACCCGCGCAAATTGCGCGGGGATGCCTTTAAAACATTGTTATTGTCAAAAAAGTTGAAACTATATATGATTTACGCTTCATGTCATTTTTAAGTTTTTACAAAATGCCATTTTTTTTACGTTTGTGTAATATGTAGTTTTTGCAGTTTCCGTTATATATATAATTTATGTAATGTGTATAATTGACTCCCTCCGTTTCATTATATAAGACGTTTGAGATTATTTAATAATTAAAAATTAAAAATGTATTGTAAAATGGTGTATTATAGTAGTTGTGTACTATAAATGCTCTTTGAAAATTTGAAAAGTTAAGTATTTCCATCAATAAAATGGCTTAAATTAGCTCTTGGTCATAATTGTTAGTGTCTTGAAAAATGAAAAAAATATTTAATATATAGAAAAATGTAAAACGACTTATAAAATAAAATTTTTAATCTTTACTAAAACCACTTATATTATGGAACGGAGGGAGGGGGTATGTATTTTAAAGATTATAGGGTGCTTAAATTACTTAAAAAAAATAGACGGTAGAAAGTAGCAGTTGAAATCAAAGGAAAAAGTTGGCTTAATGAAGCATGAAAAATGTATATGCTTTTATATGTAGTTAAATAGAGGATATGAATTGGTTTACAAAAATATGTTTAAAAATTTTAGTTTTAATAAAGAGTATGGAGTAAATTAAAATATAAAATATGATTTTTTTGTAATCTAAATTGGTGAAAAAATTAACATTAAATATTACACATTTATATAAATTTTGATTATCGATGTGTGAGTAAAAATAAATGCAATTATTTTGGAAAATAGAAAATAGATAGTGGAGTGATGTCATATGACATCATTAGATGGTTAAAGGGTGAAATGAGAATGAGGTGACTTCACCAAAATGCAAGAAATATTATTACTTTAATACTCCAGAAGGAAAAGCTTCTTATATCACAAATCACAAATTTAACAAATTAGGCTATTGATACACAAATAGTGGCCATGTATTAGTAACTTTGTGATGGTCTCGTAATATTGTGCATACACAATCTGATGAATTTTGACATTTTGACAACTTGAAAAATTACTGTTGAATATACTGTCAATAATTAAATAATTGTACTGTCAATAATTATGTTTTTGTCGTCTAAATGAATGTGTTGAAAATCGTAACGCTCGTGTATATTTGTAATATCATTGTGGTGACTGTATTTATGTAGTCTAACAAATA
Organism: Heliosperma pusillum; assembly: GCA_022085475.1. Classification (NCBI taxonomy): domain Eukaryota; kingdom Viridiplantae; phylum Streptophyta; class Magnoliopsida; order Caryophyllales; family Caryophyllaceae; genus Heliosperma; species Heliosperma pusillum. Next base: position 66,484 of record JAIUZE010066219.1, read on the forward strand.
TACATATTTTTTTTGGTGGTTTTCTTATTTCTCATGTAATTATTATTTAGGTAGGTTTTTTTTTTTTATAATTTTTTAATTAGCCATATATTTACCAATGTAATTAAGTTATTGCTGTAATTTGTTTATAAATTAGCAATGTAAGTTATGTAATTTATTTATGCGTGTAATTTGTTTATTATTACTGTACTATGTGGGAATATTCAAAATATGTTTTTAAATAATCAAATTTTTTATTTTCTTATGTACTTAAATAAAAAATTAACAAATTAACAAATGTAATTAAATTAGGAAATTAACAATTAACGATGTCAACATAATTAAATTTCACATGGCTGCAAATCTGCAATAACCTCAATTAAAGTAGACAGGAATAAATAAAACTAAGAAAGTGAAATGAAAAAGTGTAAAAGGTGTACTATGTTGATGACGTGGCGCAATGTGGGCTTAGTAAATGTTTCTACTTTAATAGAATGAAGATTAAAAAAATGTACAATTGATTTTTGGTTAAAAAGTTTTATTTACATTAGAATAAATATTTCATGTTATTGCTTCAATCTCATTTATTATTGTTTAATTTTTTTTCTCAAATTAAAATATAATAATCAGAAATGTCAAAAAAATAATGAATTGTCAATTCACATTTTATAATAATATTTTGTATACTGAAAGGTAAATCTCTGTAAACACCGGGCACGCATTGTACGTACACTATACTAGTACTCTACTATATCATTGTTTCATTATGCAGTCTTTCGCGAGAGGGTCTTATCTTGCACAGTTCTTAAGAAAATCGATTTTATCGAACATTATAAATTTCGCGAAAGGATCTTCGAATCTTGCACAGTTCTGAAGAGAATCAATTTTATCTAACCTTATAGATTATAACCTGTGATCTGGCGGTGTCTGTAGTATTGTATAACACACCATTATGGTGCTGATCGTTAGCATGGTTCGCCATGATGACATAAGAATCAACTTCTTTATTAAGAGAATAACTCATCAACTGGTGGAGACCAACAATCTACTAATGAGAGGACAAAAAACCTTGTAACGAGAGACCGATAACTTTTTTTGTATATGATTAAAATTAAAACTAATGTTTTAAAAAAAAGTTGGGCCTTATCACCACCGAATTGATGGTTGATAGTCCCTTCTTGAGAGATTGGGGTTTTTCTTTTCTTTTTTTTTTTTGAGAGGGAAGAAGGAGATAGCAAATGTTGGCAAGTTACTTAATAATTTGAAGTGAATTTTCCCGCCAAATATAATCTAAAGCTAGAGTTGTGCCTGAGTTGTGAGTATTATTCTAGATATATTTTGGGCCTATTATATAATCCTTATTATGTGTCACTATATACTATCAAACTATTGGACCTAGTCCTTTTATTGGTTTTAATTATGTCAAGTAAATGCGCGAATATAATTTATTTATAATTTGTTGTTTGTTATCCGTTTGTGTGTGAATCTTATAATTAAGGCAAGACAAATGGATGATTAACAAGTCTAGAATCTAAGAAGATCATAAGCTAATTATTAAACCTCAAGTTCATGGGATTTGAAGATTAATGAATGAATATTTCATATTAGCTTTAGTGATTACTGATTAGGTTCTTAAAGGATCTTGTTAATGAGTCAATTTAATCTAGTAGAAAATTATTTTAATTTTCTTATAAAATTTCCTACATGCATATTACCAAATAATATCATGTGGTTATTTTATAATTGTTTATAGGATAAAGTATTTCCAAAAGATCTATTATTTATTTTATCCTTTTAGTTAACCACTTTAGACAAGATATTATTGCAAAATATTAAGAAAGGTTTAGATATGACTATCGAAAAGAAGTTCTCGAAAAGCGAGGTCAGTCTGAAACACTAGAAGCAAACAATGGATGGCGAGAGAAATATAATTAGTTAACTTTAATATGAAGGAATACGACACTAGATGCTCCCACTAATATTTTCTTAACAGTTGATCTTGTGTCAGACGGATATTTTGATCTGAAGTAATAAGATGGGATTTTGTAACCACTTTACAGTTAGATGTAACCACTATTGAAAACAAATTGATATAAGCTGTGGTTACATTTTATCAAAAAGTGGCAACATAATCCCGTCTTATTTTTCAGACGGAAATGGTCCGTCTGAAATAAGAATTTGCGTTTTCCCAAAGGGCTACATGCTTATTTACCTAACTAGCCAATACACTTGGCCTAATACCATAAGATTAGATAAAGGATTATCGTACTAATCTCAGTCAACCTAACTTTTCTTAAGACGACCCTTCACCGGTAATAAACTCACAAACCTGAAACTAAAAAGGTTAACAACTATAAGTATCCACGTTTAGACATAAAAGCAAGCAACAAATAGGATTATACAACCAGTTGTATATAAGCATTGTACAACAAAGGTATAAATATCTGAGCTTGTATGTATGAGCTCAGGTACTTTCTAATAAAGCTCATATTTTTTAAAATAAAACTCGGATACTTTATTACAAAGCTCATATTTTACACCGTACAACTCGTACAACTAGTGGTATAGTCCATTAATTGAAAACAAGCTCATTCTTGCACAATCGGTTTCTTGCATCAAACAAACTCAACCTTTAGTGAGCATCTAGGTTCCATGATCTCCAAATCACCATTCATCTAAACTCTCTAAACTTATCCAACAGTTGCACCATTCCGTAAGTCATGATAAAGAGAAGTATAAGATACAAATGATAAGACAAAAATATGATTCCCAACCACGAACGAAGAATGTCTTTTACAAGAAACAAGGAATGCTACCCTTCACTATACCAAACTCAGAAGCCAAATATCATAAAAGTTATTTCTCTGAACTTAATATGATTTCATCCTAAACACGAATATATCCATCAAATATCAACTCCAAGCACCGAGCACACAACCTATGATAAGATCTAGGTTCAAGTATTCTCAAAACTCTTCTCATGAAATCTTTAAGGCTTAACCCAAAACGGAAATAATCAATCCAGTTAAAAGTTAAGGTAGGGGAGGGTACCTACAAGATGAAGTAGGAAGACGAACAAACCATAGAAGATAAGTCGAAAAGAAAATTTTCCAACGTCGAGTTCAAATATCCTTGACAAAAATGAATAAGAGCAGCGTCCACGACAAAAATATCCCCTCATCATGTGTCGACTTCTGATCAACTTGCCGATATTTTCACCAAAGCCTTAGGGATGCCACAATTTTCTTATCTTCTTCGCAAGCTGGGCACTCTCGACCTCCATGCTCCAGCTTGAGGGGGGGGTGTTAGGCCGGTCCCAAGGTGATTCCACATCCACCAAGGACCACTTGGAATTTGCAGTAGCTTAGTATTTCATTTGATAGCATTCATTTGTTACATTTTCCAGATGGTCGTTTGGGTTGTCATTCATTGTATTTGGTTTGACAACTCTTGTATAAATTGGATGCTTCTTCAATGATAAATCAATACAATTCATTCCCTCATATTATCTCTTAACATGGTCTCAGTCACAGGTTCCGCTTTCCTCCACAAACAACCTTAATTTTTCCAAAAAAAAAAAACAACACAACCAGACACAATGACCAAGGATACGTATATTCCTCTCGAAACACCCAAAATCGACCACAATTCGCCATACTTCCTGGGACCGGGAGATCTTCCCGGGATTAAAATCTCGAATGTTACCCTCCGTCGTGACAATTACGACGTTTGGAAAAAATCTATGCGGATGTCTTTGAAATCCCGCCGCAAATTTGGATTTGTCGATGGTACTCTGCCAAAGCCAACTGATGCTTTTTATCTTGACCAATGGGAGGTTATACACTGTACTATCGTCCAATGGATCCGTCATACCATAGACTCGTCACTTCTCGACACCATCTTCTACGTCGACGATGCTGCGATTTTATGGGCTGAAATCGAATCCCTCTTCTCTGTTATTGATGGTACTCTCATCCACGGTCTTAAGACTCAACTTCACCACTGCAAACAACGGTATGGACGTCACTTCGTATTTTGGCAAACTTAAAGCAATTTGGGATTCTCTTATTGTCCATGAACCTCCATTTGTCTGTCAATGTGGCAAGTGTGAATGCAATATCAAAACCGCGGCTATACAACGGTTAGACAATGAACGCCTCCATCAATTCTTTATGGGGCTTGACACCACCTTGTACGGTAATATCCGTTCCCACCAGTTTCAACTCGACCCGCTCCCTTCTCTTAATTGTGCCTATCACGCTGTTCTGCATGAAAAACGCCTCCGTGCCCCCTCTGATTCCGTGCCCGATGCTTCTGAAGTGGTGGCGTTTGCCACTCCCTCGCCTGGTTCCTCTTCTGTTGATTGGCGCACGCTTCGTGATAAAGAACGGGGTGAGCGTCGCGGTCTGTTCTGTTCGTTCTGTGACACCCGTGGTCATGAACCCTCTAACTGCTATATTAAACGCCAACGCTTTCCGGACTGGTGGGGTGATCGTCCCCGTTCGTTAGCTGAGTTGCGTCGAACCAGGGCCCAGGGCGCCTCTCGTGGGTATGCTCTTACCGGTGGGAAACATGTAGCCTCGGAAATTGGGGCCGTTGCTGAAAACACGAGTTCTGGGTCTGCTGCCCCTGTTATTCATGCTAATTTGGTAACTTCCAGTGTTGCCACAAATTCTGTTCTCGCCTCCGATCGCTTAAGCGGTATGTGTTCTTGGATTATCGATACCGGGGCCTCAAATCATGTCACATGGAATTTTTTATGCTTGGAGAATTGTGGAATAATTGCGGCTCGTCCCGTTGATCTCCCAAATGGGCAACGGGTCGAATCTACAATTATGGGCTCGGTTTATATAAATGCGTCTCTCACACTTCATCGAGTTCTTTTCGTTCCTAGTCTTACTTGTAATTTATTAGCAGTCTCACAGCTTGATTCCGAACGAGATTTTGTTTTTGAATTTACTAAAAATACTTGTTTTATTCAGGACCGTTCTTCGAGGACGACGATTGGAGCCGGTGAGCTGCGGGATGGGCTTTATTGGATGCGTGTGTGTGCTCGGCCTGTTGGTGTTCATCAAGTGAGTGATTTGGGTGACACCGTTCTTTGGCACCAAAGACTAGGACACCCCTCTACTAAAGTGGTCAAGACTCAAGACTATCCCTTTTGCTAGTAATTTTAATTCCAATAAAAATTTTGTGTGTGACGTTTGTCATTTATCTAAGTAACACCGAAACAGTTTTTATTCAAATGAACACCGAGCTTTTGACATTTTTGATTTAACTCACTGTGATTTGTGGGGACCTTACCGTATTTCCGCCTCTTGTGGGGCAAAGTATTTTCTGACGATTGTTGACGATTTTTCTCGTGCTACTTGGGTTTATTTGATGCTTGCTAAAACCGAGGTCACAGACATGTTTATGCATTTTATTAATATGGTCTCTACACAATTTAACAAAACCCTTAAAGTCGTCCAAAGTGACAATGGCAGTGAATTCAATTGCATGGCGGGTTATTTCTTTTCTCATGGCATTCACTTTCAAACTTCTTGCGTTGGCACGCCCCAACAAAATGGTCGGGTCGAAAGAAAACACCGTCATATCCTTAATGTTGCCCGTGCTCTTCTCTTTCAGGCTCATTTGCCGAAAACTTTTTGGGGTGAGTGTATTTTAACGGCTGCCTTTCTCATTAATCGAACCCCTTCACCGTTACTCAACAATAAAACTCCCTATGAATGTTTATATGGTTTGAGCCCGTCCTATGATCACTTACGTATCTTTGGTTGCCTTGCCTTCGCTCATAATCAACTGGCTAAGGGTGATAAATTTGAAAAAAGAAGCCGTAAATGTATCTTTGTTGGGTACCCCCACAATAAGAAAGGATGGAAATTGTTTGATCTCGAGACGAAATAATATTTTGTTTCCCGTGATGTCATTTTTCATGAAAACAATTTCCCTTATGCTACCTCTGATCCCTATTTTCCGTCTTCCCCTCTTTTACCCGATGACACTATTTTTGTGGGTCCTGAACCTTCTCTCTCTTCTGGACCACACACGGCAACCTCGGGTGAGACTAACTTTGGAATGGGTTCCACTAATGTGATGGGAGAGGACTCGGGAATTGAGTCTGACACTAGTGAGGCCATAGATACTACCAGGCATCCGAGTGTCCCTAACAGTGATGAGCATACCGAAACTGTCCTTGGTCGTGGCCACCGTACCAAGTTTCCTAACTCCCGTCTCCGCGGCTATGTTCTTCAGACCACACGCACTCCGGCCCCCGCTGACAGCTCACCATCGTCGTCCTCAGGTACTCCCTATTCCATAACAAATTACGTTGATTGTCATCTTTTTTCAAAAAAACATCGTACTTTTGTTGCAGCCGTCACAAGTGGGGTTGAACCTCCGTCTTTTAAAGAGGCTATTCGTGACAATGGTTGGTGTGAGGCTATGAAGGTCGAAATAGATGCTCTTGAACGAAATGAAACATGGGTACTTACCGATCTCCCCGCTAAAAAAAAGGCACTCGGTTGCAGGTGGGTTTACAAAATTAAATACAAGTCTGACGGTTCTATAGAACGCCTCAAGGCACGCCTTGTTATCTTTGGCAATCACCAAGTCGAGGGCTTGGACTATGGTGAGACTTTTGCACCGGTTGTTAAAATGGTCACTATTCGAGCTTTCTTAGCCATTGTCGTCGTCAACAATTTGGAGCTCCATCAAATGGATGTGCATAATGCATTTCTACACTGAGATTTACATGAAGAAGTGTATATGTGGCTTCCTCCGGGTTTTAGTCGAGGTAACGAAGGAAAAGTGTGTCGGTTAAAGAAATCTTTATACGGTCTTCGTCAAGCACCGAGGTGCTGGTTTGCCAAACTTGCTACGACACTGAAAGATTATGGATTCACCCAATCTTATTCTGATTACTCACTTTTTTCTTATTCGCAAAATGAGGCTCGTCTATTTGTGCTCATTTACGTCGACGATCTTGTTATTGCGGGTAATAATGTAACTGAAATTACTCGTTTTAAGACATATTTGGGAAATTGCTTCCATATGAAGGACTTGGGCCCCTTGAAATATTTTCTCGGCTTGGAATTGTCCCGCAGCAAGGAAGGCATTTATCTCAATCAATGAAAATATGCTCTTGATATTATTAGTGAAACCGGTCTCCTTGGTGCAAAACCCGTTGCCACCCCTATCGAACAAAATCACCAACTCGGGTTAGCCTCTGGCGCGTTTGTAGAAGATGTCAAGTCCTACCGTCGCCTTGTTGGCCGCCTTGTGTACCTTTCTGTCACCCGCCCAAATCTTTCTTACGCGGTCCATATTTTGTCTCGATTCTTGAGCCAACCACGACAAGAGCATATGAATGCTGCCTTTCGAGTTGTCCGCTATCTTAAGGGAAGTCCTGGTCGCGGTATCCTTTTGAAATCCGACAATGCCTTAGTTGTTTCCGGGTGGTGCGATTCCGACTGGGCTGGATGTCCTACATCTCGTCGGTCCGTTAGTGGATGGTTCGTCTCCCTTGGTGAGTCCCCTATTTCATGGAAAACAAAGAAGTAACAGACCGTCTCATTATCCTCCACAGAAGCCGAATATCGATCTATGGCAGAATTGGTTTGCGAATTAAAATGGCTTATGGGTCTTCTGTCGAGTTTGGGCGTATGTTTCTCTGTCCCCATCAAGCTCTACTGTGACAATCAATCCGCCTTGCATCTCGCCCAAAATCCTGTTTTTCATGAAAGAACGAATCATATCGAGATTGATTGTCACTTCGTTCGTGATGCTATCATCAACGGTTTGGTTTCCCCTCATCATGTGTCGACTTCTGATCAACTTGCCGATATTTTCACCAAAGCCTTAGGGATGCCACAATTTTCTTATCTTCTTCGCAAGCTGGGCACTCTCGACCTCCATGCTCCAGCTTGGGGGGGGGGGGGGGGGTGTTAGGCCGGTCCCAAGGTGATTCCACATCCACCAAGGACTACTTGGAATTTGCAGTAGCTTAGTATTCATTTGATAACATTCATTTGTTACATTTTACAGATGGTCTTTTGGGTTGCCATTCATTGTATTTGGTTTGGCAACTCTTGTATAAATTGGATGCTTCTCAATTGATAAATCAATACAATTCATTCCCTCATATTATCTCTTAACACGTTATGCTCTGATACCAACTGTTAACCCCCGCAGTAATACAAAGAGAATAAACACACAATAGGAGGCGAAAAATACTTAAATTTTAAATACTTCAAGGCATAGCCGCGATATTCACTGAAAACGTTTTAAAAAATTAACATTGAAATATAACGATACCATTTACAATTCATAAATACAAACAAGAATATACAAGGGATCTCAAATCCCTCCAAATTAAGAAAATGCAATCACGAACACAAAAGGGTGTCTTGTTACCTCGACAACGCTCGCTAGCCACTCGTCTTGTAGCCCTAACATATACCATCGACCTAGCACCTGTCATTCATAACAATGAATGTCATAGTCGGGGGGAGTAACTCAAGTGTCATCTCATCCATATTACAATAAATAAGATAAATAAAATACAAAATAGATAAGCTCATGAAACATACAACATAGAAAACAAAAATAAATCATGTGATAACGGAAAGGAAACAACCAAAACTTGTCCCACTTTACATCGTAGTAAAGGAAGCACGGTAAAAAAAAAACATGACTAAAGACTATAAAGTGCACCGGTCCCAACGTACTAAAGTCAAATCAACCATAAAAAGTAACCCGCGATCTCGTGATAGGACAGCTAAATATCATCACGCTCTCATGATACAACACTTACCCCGACAATCATCGGGATACAACACATAGCCCATATACGCAGTCCTAGCTTAAGTACAAAGTCAGGATCTCAGTATCCCGACATCAAAATTTCTGAATACGACACGTATCTAATTTAACGGTTACGATAACTTCCTGTAACCCCGAGACTCTTAACCGCGCTACAACACAGACCTACGGCCGAGTAACTTCAATCCGGCCACCTAGTCCACGGGTTTGAATTGAAACCGTCGTAACAAATGAGGTTTATTAGCGCTAGAACGAGAAACATACAGGCCCAATTTACTTACATAGAAACCCTTGATTAACCATACAACCTAAAACGGAAACATGTATGCAATACAAAAATGCAAACAAACACGCATAAATATGAAAATACCACCCTGTATTGGTCGAGCAATTTATCTTGCATCTCATACTTGTTTCAGCATAACTAAAGTACATATACAACCTGTAATACTTACCGTCTCAATCGTAGAAAAGTACATCGTCTTAATTATAAAACACACTAACTAGAATAAAAAATGATCATTACATGCTAGAATACTGTAGAGAATCAGGGGGGTAGTGTTCTTTTGGGAAGAGGGTTATATTTTGAAGCAAGCATGCACCATGGCCGAAAATATGAAACTAAGCAGCTAAGTTCTTACAAGGCAAGTAGTGAGCATTTTGAAAAGATTCCAAGGACAAACAACATCACATGGTCCATCTTTTGTCTTCTAAAGCTGCCAAGACAAGTGAAGAACAAGGACAAGGAGAAGGGACCCTTGTCTCGGCCAAAACAGTCCAAGACAAGGACATGTCCAACTGTCTTGGCCGAAACAGTCCAACGGACTGTTTTATGTAGCTTTTTCCATTGTCCATATGTTTGTAGCTTTATTGTATTGTCTTTTGTTTTGTTCTTTTAATTGTATCCATTAGATTTAACTTTTAGATGAAGGGTTATGATGTAATGTGAGACTCTATTTAAAGAACTCCCTACTCCATGTGATATTCAGTTTTTGATAACGAATTAAAAGAGTTGTGTAAACACAAACTGGAGGGTTAGCTCAAGGAGCTACTCTTCCCCCAACCAATAGTGGCAATGCCTTTCTTGGTTGTTCGATTAAGAGAGGTTAACTTGTGCTAGGCTGTGGTTAAGCTTAAGCTCTCCTAATCGGTGAGGTTAAAATCTAAACTTGTGCTTGGCTGTAGTTTAAGTCTTAATCATATCTAGCTTGTGAGAATTCTGTAGTTTAACTCTTTAAATCGAGTAGGTTCAAGATTATGCCATGTGCTAGGTTGTTGGTGTTTGGTTCACATCATATCTTTCATGTTTTTATTAGGCTTAGATTTAAAATAAACCCTCATAATCCTTTGTTTTATTGCTGTAACTTTTGGCACAATCCTTGGGTTGTCGTTTGGATTTTGGGTCCTTCACAAAAACGCACATGACCCCCTTGGCGCTGCAAATACACTGTCTTAGCTATGCCACACACTTATTAGCATCCCTAAATAATACTTACATCCCACTATACATAACACCGTCTTTACTATTAAACACGCTAATTAGAATCCAAGATTATCCTTATATATCATTATAACATTAAATAATATTCAAGTAAACACGTACATATAAGAAGTAATATCAAGTAACCCGTTATTGTTACATTTTTCCTAGCGAATAGTCCTCCATGCGTAAAGCTAAAAAATATAAATTGGGTTTGCAAAAACCCGTAATGAAATAAAATGAATTTAGCTTACAACAGACTGAAGAAAACGACGAGAGGAGCGCTACGGAACAAAAATAGGTTAAAACGGATGAGAATTGGAGCGACGATATCAATCTCTTACCACTAAGAGAATAAGAAAATCTCTTAATTTTTCCTCCAAAAAGCATTTAAGCTTAATCACAAAACAAATTAAATTTTCTTCTTATATATAATTAAACTCTAATAATTTTATTAAATTCAAATTTATGATTTTTTCATTATAATAAAATAATTGGTATTATTTTGCCAATACAATAAAATAATATTTTTATTAGTTTCGTTACAAAAAAAATCATCATAATAATTGCAGAAAATTTATACAATGAAATCCGTAGTTTTATGGTACAAAAAGGATTTTCATACAAAAAGTATACATTTCATAACATTACTCAATTTTTTTGTTTCATATAAAATACAATGGAGTGAAATATTAAATATTAATGAGGTCCTTAATTAAAATGTATAAATATTAAATAATAGCGTAGAAGATAAAAAAAATTTCTATAGATACCGCACATGCAGTGGGCGAGATCTATACTACTTAAAGTGTGACAACCCTCGCGAATGCGGAAATATAAAACATACAAGCATGTGAATTATATAGCGGAAATAGGTAGTTTTAAAAACTTTTATACATGCCAGTTAAATAAAACGAGGAGTGTCAAAATATTACAAACTAAATGCGGAAATACAACAAAGAGACGGGGTCTCTTAAAATGTTAGCAAAGAACAAGTGTTTAGCAAACTAGCTATATCGTCTATATTGAAACTTCCAAAGGGACAACGCCCGCTAGCTCACACCCTAACCCAAAATAGCATAAGCAAAAAGCCATCCATGCAAGCAACCTGTTCATTCATGAAAAACATGAACGCCACAATCAGTGGGGAGTAACTCCGGGTTCTCCCAGCCATATCACATTAAACGTACATAGAAGGAAATACAAAAGTAAAGCATGCATATATAGATATACATATGAGATACGATAAGGATAGATAGGCAATTCTATAGATAGTGATAAAAGCATAAGAGGCACAAATCCGAATCCATCATGTTATTCAAAGACTCGGGGAAGACACTCTTAGGCAACCGAATACGCTCACTAGGGCTTGCATCTCAC
>JAIUZE010066220.1:0-25206 GCA_022085475.1 Heliosperma pusillum
AACCACAGTTTCACGCCAGTATTACTGCTAAAAATTGCAATCCTGGAGAGTACTAGGACCAGCAAATCAGGTCCTAAAGGCCTGCATGAGCACAAATTGGCCACAGAATCTCATATTATGGAGTAACCAAGAATCTTGGCCACTCTCGCCAATCAAACTATTGCATAAGCTTATAAGAAAGGACCACAACTGTGGACAGAAAAATGCTTCAGCACATAGTTTGAGGGTTGAAATTAATAAAATTGTAAGCTTAAATACCTTGATGACAGCACCATTCCCAGAAAAGATAGCAGCGAGCATTGGGTTGAAGAGGTTGTGGAATGGATAATTCCACGATACTATAGCACCGACAACCCCTAAAGGATGAAATTCTACTTTGGCTCTCTTGTGAATCATTGACTTTCCAGAGCTCCTGAAATCCAAAAACATAAAGGTTTATTTTATTAAGTGGGGATCCACGAGTGACTACTAGATGAACACCCCTGTACGGATTTGTTTAAAAGTCCTGAAATCAAAGAGCCTACAAATTTATAATGCTACTCATATTTGACAACTTTTAAAGCAAGGTAAATGATGCAATCACTAACAGGATCACAGCATAAACCGCTCTAAATAATATTGCATTTGTTTTATAAGGATGTTGTTCAACACTTCAACAATAGACTTCCGTTTAAACCAGATGGCTATTTCTGGCAATGCCGCTCAGTTTTATGAGAAGTGGCAGAACTAAAGAGGATGGGGATAGAGGGACTCGGAGAGGTTGCTGTTTACGGGACTGCTGATTGTAAAGGCAATTTAAAGTCTCTTGGTGGCTAAAATTAAGTCAACCACACAGCTGTGATAGATAAATGTTCAGTTGGGGAACAGAAGAAAGAATTGACGAATCAGCAAGTATAAACTCTTAAAAGCAAATGTAATCCAAACTTCCTTTAGAAAACCAAACAATAAGAATAGTAAAAAAAACTGAAAAAAAAGGTGATATATAACATGCATGAAAATTATTTGGACAGTACAACAAAGGTGCTGGTATTAAAGGAAGATACCTGTATTCAGGCTTCAACCATTTCTCCCCCTCGGAAAGAAGCCAAGTGATTTTCTCACATGTAGTCATAATTTCTCCCAGTGATGCATCAATCATTGTCTTTCCAGTATCACGAGATGAGATCCTTCACGATTGTTACAAAAAAAAATCTAAGAATATAATCATTTACCATGCAGATCCTCAAAACATGATTGCAAGAACAGATGTAAAATCAACCAAGTGCAAGCACAAAACAAAAATCCCGTGATATAGATTATAGAGGGCTCTTTGTCCTGGAGCTAACACAAACCTCACTTACATGGGCTACTAGCGTACTATGGTACTATGTCACTAGGGAGAGCTCACTCTAGATACCTGAAAGTTAAAATGGTACAGCAGTACTCTGTATAATATTTACAGTTTAGACACTAAAAGGAAGCCTGGAACTTCTAAATTTTGGAAAACCACAAAAGAAAAATCTAAAATGAAGGACTAAAGTGCCATCACAATTCACAAAACCAACAACATTTCACAAACATAAAAAATTCGAGGAGATTAGGAAGAAATAATAACTTGTAATATAATAAATACACAAGATCGTAACATTGAGTGTTTTTCACGTTCTGCAAGCATCAATAAGATTGATAAAAGGTATTCAAATGATGCTACACTTTTGTACTCTTTGCAACTAGGAGCAAGAAATTCTATTAGTTGAACTTTGAAGCCACTGTATATCCACAACCATAAGCAACAAAATAGCATTATATACCAAGAATAAATGTGCTGTAATTAAATTACTGAAGTGTAACGAAAGGACTTCCTACTCGCAAATGAGGTCCTGATGTTCAATGATGTACTTTAAAAGTATACGCAAAAACTGCCGTCTTTGTTTAAAGCTGCTGTTAGCCCATGTTTTCTGTGCTTTTCTTGCTTGTGCAACACGTTCTCTAACCTGAAATACAGATATAGCTGGCATGTCATCGCCGTTAGGTATCAATCCTGAGGGCCTGACACTTACGGAGTACTATGACTAATCGTTGTTCAAATCAGCTGTATTGAAACTATAGTTCTGGTAAACAGCTTCCATCCTACTAAATTCTAGGCTAATTTATCAAAAAAAAAATTATCAACCATTCCAACTTCTTGTTAACAATATCCAGCTCACAAACCGTTAGCAAGCATACTTCTACATGGCATAAAATAAAAAGAAACCTGCAATTATTCCAGTAGACATCTACAATGAACTCTTACACATCTGACAAATGTTTGCTATACAGTATACATTACATTAATAATCAAAGGTGCTGCATTTTAGCTCCTAAATACTTTAAACGCAAAGGACAAAAGAGTGTATGAGCTAATATTTATACACCGCGATAAATCCCCTCAAATATCACCTGTTTGGTAGATAAAGAACTCATTCAAAATGATACATAAAGACCAATCAACAAAAGCTTAAGAGTAACACAGACCTCATCGGGCTTCAGTGCTGGAAAAAAGCCCAAGTATTTCATTGTTGCAGGCTCATAGCATTGCACTTTGTCTGTCTGTCTTCCTCTTGTTGGTATCTGCTCATAAACTCCATACATCAGTATTAAACATTAGAGTAGATGAATTATTAGAACAATTAAAAAAACTGCAAGCCTGCAACGTAGTTAACCCGAAAAAATCAAAAGCAATTTATCTGCGCATATAAGGCGCACCGACCAAAAACAGGTGGCAACGATCGACTCTGATATCAGCTATAAAACTAAGATTTTATACCATGTATAGACCTTTCCAAAACAGCAATTCAATTGACAGAAGTGCCTAAGTCATAGCGGCTCAAGTCCCTGAAAAATCCAATCTAAATATGGTTTGTCAGAGATGCATAAAACTGAGTAAGTTTTAGGATTCTAGCTATAAGATCCCCTAGACACTACTGTTTATACCCTATTATTCTGTAATTTCGGAAATGGGGAAAACAACATCTTCACATCTAAAGACTGAAATAGATCAGCAAAACCAGCAAAACCGATAACTACATAAACCTAAACCAGAACCACTAGAATAAAACAAAACTACGAATATTCCAATGAGACGGTATCATTGAGTAAGACGACCACAAACTGCAAGTTCTACTATGATAGAAGTAGCCCCAATCTCCCCCTTTCACGCAACGGACTTATAGAATTAGGTGCATGAGACCGGCCCACAAGCAAGTGGGATTCCATCCTAAAACCAATTGGTGTTAGGAGTAGCCCACTTACTTATAAACTAGCCCCTTCACTTGTATTCTACCAATGTGGGATAGTGCCCCACACACACATATGGGAAGAGACCTCAACAATTGCACATGATAATCATGAACATCGAGCTTAACTTACTGAAACTAAAGCTAAATCATAATAATTCCAACTCTTTCAAATATAATCGAAGCGTAATTGCTCCAATTTGCATAAATAAAACACTAAAAAATTGCGAGCAAATGCTTCCACACTATTAACTCACACATGTTAAATAGAATCATTATTTCAATATTTCATCGATTAACATAATAATCATGAACATCGAGCTTAACTTGAAGAAATTAAAGCTGAATCATAATAATTTCAACTCTTTCAAATATAATCGAAGCGTAATTGCTCCAATTTGCGTAAAAAAAAATCACTACAAAATTGCGAGCATTTCAACATTTCAATATTCAATCGATTAACATAATAATCATGAAATCGAGCTTAAATTAAAGCAATGAAAGCAAAAATCAATAGAAATTCACAAAATTGAAGAAGCTCACATAGATGAAGCTATTATCCTTAGTCTGATTTCCGTCATCAACAACTGCAATCACACAAATAATTCCGCATAAATTAACGAACTCAAAGCTCAAAACCTACAAAAATGGCGGAAAAGAGAGAGAAAGAACGCAAACCGTCGGAAACATCGACGTCGATAGAAGGAACATTAGGAGGAATGAGCATCAAGAGGAACTTGCAAATAGCGTAAGCTAATCCAAGGACTAAGAATGGCCACCAAAACGCCATTGTTGCGACTTGCGATCTTGATGTTGTTCGTGAAATGGTTAAGTATGGAAAAGTAAGTGTTGTTAGTTTGTTAGCTGAGAGATTTCATTGAGATTAATTAGTAGCAGGTGTTGTTGTTGTTGTTAATGGATCTCAAATTAGTGAAATGTTTAATTATAAGGTGATTACGAGAGTGGGGGTTACAGTCAGACTCGCACGTCTATGTAATGTAGCGATGTTAATTGAAGCAGTTGGGAAAAACCCCATAGACAATGTCCATCGCTAATTTAGGTAATTTGAGTTTAATAATGATTTTACTATCGATTTTGTTAACGTGTACCCTACCGCCGTAATCAGGGGTGCCTAAGCCCCGGTTAACCACGGATGGCGGAATCGGGACTCTGGCTTCAGCCACCGAATTTATAAGCTATGTAGATGGAGTTCAATACAAACCTTGACGAATTGTACACTTGTACATTCATATTTGGGGCCTCGTTTTTTTGTGTTGCACCGGGGCTTCATTTACTTTAAGACGCCTTGAGCCGTATGTTAATAAATTAATAAGACAAATATTTTCAAAATTAAATTACTAACTGTTTGGTTACCTGTGGATGATAAATTCATATGAATTTTAGTATCACGTGAAATAAACATTCAAGTGAATTACCTAAACGATGTTTGGTTGACAAATGTGCAAAAATTTCATAAATTCATGATTTGGGTGAGAATTGCCTCTTACCTAGCTAGCCCTTGGCTAGGGAGGCAGCAAAAGAAATACATTTCTTAAAAAAACGACAATATTAATTCTACTACCAAATCTTTATCATATACTCCGTATTTTGCTTGAGAGGATTATGCATTCCTCTATTTTAAAATCGTAACTGACTATCCATATCTTATTGAGTCGAGTCTGTACTAAGTTGATTCTCATTCCACTTGATTTTCTCAAATACCATCCTCCATTTAACTTCACTCTACCACTTTACTTTTTCACGTTTGTCAACGCGTGTTTTACGCGGTAAATATCGTTAGCTACATATTTGCAAAAATTATAAAAGTTAGATATTTTTAATGTACTCGTAAAGACGGATCAAACAAGATCACACATGAATATATTTTCACTTATTTATTGAGAGAAAAATGCAATTAGATGTTCACATATGAATAGTGTAGATGAATATGGTAGAGTGAAATTGAAGGGAGGTAGTATGTTTTGTATAACAAAAACAACCTGTATATTGACATTTTTACAAATATTTTGACAACGATATTTCATCGAATCCAAATTCTTCTCACTAATTCCATCTCGACGTTCTTGTCGATATTAGTCATACATTTCTTCACAGTTATAGTAACAACGATTCAATGCGAATCATGTCTTCTATAACAATTTATAGATTAGATAATTATTTTCTTTTCTTTTTTTCTTGACTCTTTAATTTAGAAATATTTAGAAAACTGGATGACATTGGAAATTTGTAAAAATATAGTTTATGAAATAAAGGATCATGAAAAATATTTATATTATCTGAGAAGACGTCCTCCTTACAATCAAAGGAGAAGGACCTCCTCCTCTGAGTGTAAGGAAAACGTCCTCCCAAAAGACACGAGTATTAATTTCCGAGGGATCAATTGGATGAAATGTCAATCAAGTTATTCTAGGGCATCATTAAGATAACAATAACAATTCTCTTCAACTCTTCAAATACATACAAGCTCAACATTGTTGAATTCCTAAGCTAAGAATGATGGCGACGAACAAAAAGATAAAGTGCAGAAACTAATATACAAATCAACACAAAAATAAGAATTGCAACACCCAAAACTGCTCCTGAATATTTACAGTGACTTTGTTGTTTATACTTGTGCTTCATTTTGTAACAACAAACATCCCACCTTGTTCTTCCATACCCATTTATTTCTTCCCACATTCCCTCATAATAAAACTTCTCTAATTCCACATTTTCGCATAATTTCTTGAAGATATTAATCACTTCTTCCTTTTTCCCGACATAGCTAAGTAAAATTCTTCGTCGAAACAATAAGTTCACGTCGTTTTCTGATTTTATTAGGCCTTGCATTAGGTACGCGTAGGATGTAACATGCTTCGTCTTTTCAACGTGACAATGTTCCATTGCAATAAGGTTTCGGAACAAAACTTCCATGTAATTATGGATTACTAAACTTGGGATGATTAGCGACCCTTGAACGAATTTTACATCCAATAAGCTTTCTGCTTCAATTGTTTTAACCTAAATTTTACACAAAGAGAACTATATCATTAGTACTAGACATCAACCAAGTGCAATAACAATGGATAACTAAAATTTACATTTGCTAGCTATGTGCTTCTTTTGTTATGATCATTCTTCTAACCATAAGCTTTGCATTGAGGCTAATTTAGTTACATAGCCAACATAGGTAAAGTATTTATCAATGCATCTAACAGAAGATGCCACTTAGGTCAGCTGGTAAAGTTGTGAGAGGTGATGGTCCACATGAGTCATGTATGACAAATCGTGAAAAATCGTGTTAATGTTAAAATCCTCGTACATTTCGTAATATAAAATGGCACCACATAATTCATAACATATCATTTGATTTATCGATCATACCTTGATTCCAGCTTCTTGAAGCTTAGAGGCATTATGAATAGTCCTTCCAAATTCAGAACCCTTACCCAAAGGAACTTTGGATGAAGAAGGAATATAACATTTCCATATTAAATCAAGCAAATGATTACTACCCTCAAAGTTATACTTTTCTTGGAGTAAATCCACATCTCCTGGTATCAAATTCTTGAAAAACCTCAAACTAAGCTCAGAAACCGTTTTTTCACATTGCTTAGGAAGCGAAACAAGGCGGAAAATTGCCCTTAGGACAAAGAAAGGGATTTGATTCTCTAACAAAATCAAGTCACCTCTCAAAGTATGAAACTTTTCCGGTGACCGGAACAATGGGTCATCCCTCCTCCTTAAGCCCTTAATTGAATACCTAAGAAAAAGTTCAATGATGAAGGCACCATCTAAGAGCATCAAACGTAAAAACTCGTCACTTTGGATCGAAAAATTAGCTTCATAAGAAGCTCTAATTTTCGGTTCCAATTCCCTCAAGGCCTTAACACATGAATCTATAGTAGTGTTATGTGAGCCTAAGTTTCTTGTCATAAGGGAATTTAGATAGTCCCATTTGTGATTTTCCATGTGTTGTACATGGGCTTTACCGTGGTGTATCGGCCCGATCGAGATTAACTTGGGCCAATATGCATTGGCATTTTGGTTATGGAATCGAGTTGGTACCGGAAAAATAGAGCATGGAAATGAAATATCTTCCAATTTCTCTTTAATGGAGGAACTAAGGTTAATTGGTGGCTCTAGTTGAGTGATCTCGAGCGCGACATGATCACTACTTTTATCCATATCTTCTTAGTGCATTTAGAGCAAGTAATGGAAAATTGAGGCAATATATGTTGGGAATGAAGTTGTATAACAAGGATTAAGCATGTAAAGATGAATAAGAGCAAGGTGATATATTAGGGAATGGAATCTTAAGGTTACTTCATTATAAGGAAGAAGAAAGAATATAACACATGAACCTTAAGGTACATAAGAGAACCTAAGTATCTCATGGAGTGTATGTAACTTGCTTGTGTAAGTCATTTGGTTACTTTATAGATCAGACTTATATAGTCTTGGTTTGGAGGTTATTTGGAATGAGATATACTTCATCTTTCGATCTCGTTCATTACGTTTTTGTTATCTTTGAACGGTATTTTAATCAAAGCTAATAACAAATGATTGGACGATAGGAGTATAAATGAAAGATCAGTAATGCCACTCCCTCTTATTCTTCTTGATAATTTTCCCTATTTCCTTTTTCGGATTATTCAACATGTTTTCCCTATATATTTACTTACGGAGTATTATTTGATAAAATTTAATATCATGTATGGTAGTGTGTTTTGGTTGGATCAAATTCACTACCTTATTTCTTATGAAAAAAAGAAAAGCAGACAATTATAGTGAATAGGCGGGAGTACTTCATTGTACTTTACTTGAAATGATCAGGGAAATAGATATAGTTGCATATGTTTGAACCCATAATCTTAAAAATTTTAAACATTCCTCACTCAACCATTAAATTAGCAAAGTGCTACAAGTTCTAGGGTCGAGTCAGTTTGTGTCCGAGCCATTCCGAATATATATATGCTTGCAATTGGACTTGAGTCGGGTCATGCTATTTCATATTTGCGTAACTCCAACGTGTGTTGATGTTAAGTCATACGTACTAGGCTTGGCTTCTTTTCCAAACTAGCAATACTCCATCATTCTAGATGATATCAAATGGTTTTAAATCCACTAAACCTAGAAATCAGGAAACTAAGAGCATGAGAAACAAGAAAAAAAGGGAATGGAAAAGAAGAAAGGACCGTAGTTGTCGGAATTTGACTAAGTCCCTATCATTTACACACCCTACATTTTCTCACTTTCTTTTCCTTTGTCAAAATTCATAATTACATAGCATATATAAGTACATCAATCTTACGCATTTAATCACTTTACGAGTAAATAAACTTGAAAATAGAAAGAAAAGAAAAGATGGCAGACATGGGAAAAAGAGTGGGAGTAGCAGTAGATTATTCACAGTGCAGTAAGAAAGCGTTGAGATGGGCAATAGACAATCTTCTTAAGAAGGGAGATCATCTCATACTTATCACCGTTCGCGGCGAGCATAATTACGAGTCCGCCGGCGAGATGCAGCTCTGGGAAACCACCGGCTCTCGTACGTACCCTCTTTTCACTTCTTCTTGCTATCTTCTTTTACGTATCATGCTTGTGCTAGACTTCTAGGCATATTTTTGGCGTCCTAGGAGATCTCAGTGTAGTGATGTACCGCTTCAGTCATCTGTTTACCTTTTATATTCATTATGAGCGATAGTTTACAACGGTATTTTTTAAATGTAAATGAAGTCTCATGTATTTAGAGTTTCGGAAGAGCTAACCCAACCCGTTGGTATGTGCAATAATAAAAGAAGGCAATTAATGGAATACCGTAAATAATAAAAAATTATGACAGAGTGAATAGTAAGATACTCCTATAATTAGCTTGTATTTGGGTGGCAATATCAAAAACGGTAGTGTCATTATCATCCCCATAATTTATCGTTTGAATGGATAAAAGGAGAAGAGGATAGTCGTATAAAGCCAAGGTATGGGCTTAGGCCTAATAGATCTTGAGATACAAAATATTAGAATCTGAATATACAATTTGATTATCAGTTCGCTAATTAACAACTAACGTTGTCGAGTGTAAACTTTACAAATTTGAACTTCTACGACTAAAATCCATATAATAAAAAAGAAATACCAGCATCTTCAGCCATTAATTCTTATAAAATATACAAATGCACAACATATATAAAGTACAATTAATAATAATACATATTACTTCAAAGAGATGTCAATAGTTTAATTGAAAATTCATGTTTTCATTTAAGTTGGTCAATTTCAATTCCACCATCCTCTACTTTGGTCAAGTTATATACCACTTTTTAAAAAATTATAATTACATGATAATAAATAATTTATCATAACTTACAAATTCTTTCTTTCACAAATAATTCATGATTGGTGTGAGTTATGATGATCGGTCTAAATTTTACACTTTACACTCGTTTCCTCATAATGATCTATCGTTTTTAGATAATATAAAAGACATTTTCTAATAAGATAATAATGGTAAGTGAAAAAAAAGGGCATAATAGAATATTAGGTACAAAAAATGAGACGTGGTTCATTTTTTAGGTATATGATCGATCTAATTTTCACGCTTAACTTTTGTATCCCTTTGAATGATCTATCGTTTAAATAATATAAATCACAACAATATGTAGTAAGATAATAATGGTAAATGAAAAAAAAAAAGGTGTAATATGAGATTAGGCGCAAAAATGAAAATTAGCAATTATAAAGTTATTTTTTCAACGAAGATCAAATAAAATTCGATATCCATCGTTAAGACATATTTTTATCCCATTTTTTTTTATCATCTTCAAAATTAATTTCCATTAATTTTATAATTTGATTACGCAAAAAAAAAAGAACACTTTCAAAGAGAATGGAAGATTGAACTTACCAATTGAGTAAAATCTAAATTTACCATTGCATGACGTTGTTAGTTAGCTAAGCCTATGACTTTATCAATGCGTCTTCATTATCGCCTACACAATATAAGAAATATAAAAAAATAATACACGGATTAGTAATTAATTGATCATACAAAATTCAAGGAAGTCAAATAAACTACTCAAATGTGTACCCATCACATGACTATTTTAGAGGAAACAACGAAACAATGTTAAATAGGAAACGCTAAATAATACTAATTTATTTGGAAGCTAAATGATGTACATTAAAATTTGGTGACATCAATATTAATTAAGAAAAAAACACATTCAAAAGTTGGCATTCAAAAGGTTTTAGATAATGAGTTGCTTTATATAATCTTTATAGTGATAAAAATTATTGTAAAATTAGTATGAGAGATAAATGGGGTGATGATTTTGGCATTCAAAGGATTGTAATGAATTGTTTTATACTACGTATAATATATATGGTGATAACAATTAATTGCAAAATTAATATGATAGTTGAATAGGGTGATGGTTAATATACTACGGAATTAGAAGAGTCGGTAGTGTTAATGTACTAATGTATGTAAAAACAATGGATGAAGGCTTATGAATTTGTCACATGTCATTTTAATATACTCAATCTACCCTTTTTATAGGTATGATAAGAAAGTATAAGTTGTGGGTTCAAATGTTCAATCTTCAATTGAAGATGATATAATCTATTTAATGGAATTGGTAATCAACAATTAATAATGGGGTGATCAATGGAGGCGTTTAATTTGAGATGTCAGCTTCATTTTTTTTTCTTATGTGAAGAAGCTATAGGAACGGTGGGATGATAATGGATGAGGGAGTTCAATAGTTTACTGTGGGTTGTGTTTTTTTTTTGGGCGAGTAGTAAAAGTTCATATGAGGTGGCAGTCAGAAAGCATGCGACACGTGGCGATTCTAGGGAGGCTCAACAAGCCTTTTTATATTATTGTAAGATTATAACTAAACTCAGTCCGCAAGGAGTGCATTTTGATTTTATGGTATATCCTTGATTTTTCAAAATCAAACAAGATAACAGAAATTCAATAAATTATTTTACAAATACCCTAATTGTTAAAATTTTACAAACTTGAATGTTATATTTGGGTTGTTTTAGTTGGTTACTCATTCAATGTATGTTAAGAGTCATAGATATAATCCTTAAATTTACTCATCAATTTACAATTTTTTTGTCACAATATCTAATCATCAAAAAGCTCGAGTTTTGAAACTTAGGATATTCTAGGAGCTAATCTGAGAGCTTATGGATATATTTAAATGCTACTTAAAAATAGAGGGTATGTGTATAACTTTGGGAAAACACATGCTGTGGTACATTGTACAAAATCCCAAAATTATATGTTGAATAGTCGAATTTCTTTCATTTATCTAATTGTATTAGCTTTGTCAGCTTTTTAATTCATATTGATAGGATATAAATATAGTAGTTGGATCTCAACCATTATCGTAAGGTTTTGGTTGAGATGGTTCATCTATCATGATATTAGATCCAGCGTGACCAAAGGTCCCGGGTCCAAATTCCAGTAGCCTTCAAAATCTCACAAAGTGGAATTTTAGCACATGATATATAGGGGACTTGTGCATTGACCACTCTTCAAGCCCAATGAACATTCGAATGAGGGGGCGTAATATAATATAAATATAATAGTTGAGGTTCAACCATCACCTTAAGATTTTGATTAAAATGATTCATCTATCACATATTATCATTTTGGTAAATAATTTGATGAACTAGCTATAGGGTCACTTTAAAACATTCATATGTAAAGTAATTACAAAAAAATTCATTTTTTCGGACAGAAAATCACATTGTAGTCTAAAAATTAGTTACCCTATAACTCTTGGGATATTATAAGTTATTCTTTTCCTTCTGTAACAAAATAAAATAAAAATGTACTCTGTATACGGTAATTATATTAACGGTTAAGGATCTTCATGTGAAATTGATGAGTGGCATTTTTATTTTTTTCTTTACAACATGACCTCAATTTGATCTTTAGAATAGGACCCCTAAAAGTCATTAGACGGTCTTGACGTTCGTACGATTCGAAACATGCAGCTTTGATTCCATACAACGACTTCTCGAACCCTAACACCATGAAGAAATATAAAGTAGTACCTGATGAAGAAACCATAAAGCTAGTAGACAATGCAGCCAAGGAGAAAGAGGCACGTCCAAATTTTTCATTTGTACTCTCAATTATTTGTTTAACTTTGATCGAAATACTCGATAAAAATGATGAACATATGATTAAAATTGACGGAGATTTTTTTATTTATCTCCAAATATTAATCATCTTGTGCAATTATTAACAGATTACCCCGCTCTTGAAGATCTTTTGGGGTGATCCACGCGAGAAGCTATGTGAAGCAGTTAATAACATCCCCTTGACATGTCTTGTTATTGGTAACAGGGGACTTGGCCCTCTTAAGAGGTTAGTTAGCTTATACAGTTATACACTTATACTCTCTTACTTCCAGTCATTTATTTATATATGTTACGTAATGTATTTAAGGTTTTAAGATATATTGGATGTTCGTTAATGTTGTGAGCTATAATTAAGGCTATTGAATGTGTCTCATCCATTACTTTCAAGTTCTGTTGAGAAGGTCTTATCACATAATATCAAAGACAGTGTGATTAAACAACTTATTAGACCTCAACTATCACCCATTCTCCTTAACGTTTTGAATTGGTTGAGATGGTCTTCTCATAGATGTTTCTACGTTTGAAAATGGTTTTCGATCTTCCGTAAATTGAACATCCTGCTAATCACTTGGCCTTATGTTCGTATGACAGGGCGATCTTAGGAAGTGTGAGCAACCATGTGGTGAACAATGCTACATGCCCGGTAACCGTCGTTCATTAAACAACTCACGGCCAAACCATCTTTGCACTTCGAGTATTTCATACTTGAGAAGAGGATTGATAGCCATATATACTAGATAGATAGAATGAAGCACTCTTTTACTTAAACTCGTTTTGTAATCTAAATATATGCTGTAATCTTGTACGCTAGTATTAGGACTTGACTTTCGAACTTGTTCTTGTTCAAGAACAAGTGCATAAAAAAACAATAAGACATCTAATGACACCCTTTATTAAAGCATAGCTGCCTTCTAACAGCGAGTATATTACATGCATGCAAATATAATACGGATCACACTTGACATAGAGTATCCGCGACATATATATTACGCTCATTTGATCACTAAAAAAAGGAGTCTTTATGACTCCCTTTATTAAAGCATAATGGTACTTAGTAAGTAGTGACCAATTATAAGTATTGTTATGTATTGTTTGTAAGAATTATTATTTAATTCTCTGTTATGTGGACCTAATTACCGATGTCAGTCACCTTAATTAATAACGGTTAAATATATTGTTTCGGGTTTTTAATAGGAGTCCTAGTTTAAGTGGATTACGGTTAATGTTTACAGGCCATTAACATATCAGGTCTACTTATCTATTAAGCCCCTCCTGCCACCTCTCTATATAAGCAACACCTGTTTGTGATTTAACCTAATTCATTCATATTAAGAAACACACATAAAGAAAGTGAATTAGAGAATAAGAAATGCAGGAGAAGGCAAAACAATAAGGGTTCATCTTTCTCAAGTGATTTTATTATCAGATCTAATGGCTACATCACGTAAGTACCTTTCAGTAATTATTGCTTTAATCAAGATCCTATAATTTATGTATACATGTGGTATCAGAGCAGGATTGTGATTATAGTTATAATTCTGATTAATGTTTTGATTATGTTTTTATGAATGAATTTAATGCTTTAATCATGATGTTGTAATATTCATTCATAATTGATTGTATACCCTTATGATAGATAACGTATCCTTGTATCATGATCGTTTCTGTTGCCCTAATCGAATTATTTCGTTTTTATTTGATTTATGATGATTATTATATGATTTATGATGACTATTTGATACGTAGTATTTTAGTAGCGTTTTACCCCTCATTTATGCTACTTATTTGACTCGATTTTGCGTACTTTAATCGTTAAAAGCTCATTTTACTAATTATTTAGATTTTATTAGCTTTGTTACCCTTATTATAAATAATTGTTAATTTTCTAGATTTTACACTAACTTTCGTCTTAACATTTTTTGTAGGTACCGCTTCGGGAATAGAGTGAGATGGAAAAATAAAATGGGTTAAGAAGAGGAATAATGGGCCATGAAAAGACATATACTCTGTACACTGCATTATGAAATTTTGGTAACTCAGTGTCAAAGTCAAAAGGTCAATAGCTTGACCTCAAACTCTTCATACAGCCATACTCAAGTATCCCAGTTCATCGTTAACTTCAACAGCCATGGCCCCCACCACGCACTCCGTGCTGCTCCCCTTCTCCTCCACCGCAGCAGCTCCGTCGATCGAAACTGTCGCCATTACCAGCATGACAACCACCGTCGTCCTCCATCGCTTCAGCCGTGGCTAGGACTTATAGCCACCAATCGAAACCCGACAGCGGCATCAACAACAACAAATAGCATCAACCACCTGCAGCGCGTCATTCGAGCCACCTTGCTCGATCCCACACTACACAACCACCGTGGCCAACCCCTGCCACCATTCGGGCAGCACCACTCGACTCTAACCGAGCTCCACCACCAGCTCACCTCCGTGAGCACCAGACATTCACCACCATCAACCCGGAAACACCAGCTCACCTCCGCATCACCATCAAATCACCACCATCTTCATTCGATCACCAGCTGCAATCAAGTCACCATGGCTCGAGCTCCGTCATCCGCTTCGTTCGAATTCACCATGGAAGCCATCGTAGCATCCGTGGCTCAGACTCCCACTTTATTTGTATCACGCGTGAAACTGATGTGGGTTCGTTTTTGAATGAATAGAAAAAGCAGAAAACAAAAGAAAGAAAAGAAAACAAAAGAAAGAGAAGAAGACAAAAATAAAAGAAAAGAAAAGCAGGAGGGTGTGGGGGACGGAAAACAAGTCAAAGAAACCAAAAAACGGACACCACCCATTATTAGACTAGGTTAGATATTTAGAGAGAGAGAGGTAGACCATTAGACAGAAGAAAAACAAGAGGAGAAAATCACATTTTCTTCCCTCTCAAAATTAGTTTAGATCTAGTTTTATCATATGTAATAGACTAATTATTCCGGGACAAGATTTAATCTTTATGCAATTAATTCTTTATTCTAGTTCACTACACAATTTCCTTCAAGTTGGGTATAATTTTCTTTCCCTTTTCATTTTATTATTGTTAATCTCATGTCTTTGTTTAAGTTTATTTTAGTTGTTAATTTCATTAAAGTTTGTTACTTTGTTATTTAAATCATGTTTATGTTCTTTTTATTGTTAGTGAGTGGTTTAATTACTTTAGTTTTCACCATGTTAGAGTAGATTATTGTTAGGGTTAAAGGGGATCTTAAGTGGGATTAGATGGGTTTAATTATTGTGTTTTGTTAAGAGTAATTTTGTGGGTTACTTGTCTTTAATCTTTTGCACACTCCATGTTCGATGAAATGCTTGAAGTGAAAACTTGAGTCTTTCTCTATTTTTATTCACTACTCTTTAAAGCGAAAGCTTAGACTAGTAGTAATTAGACGACATGATTTTGATAGGATTGGCCTAATATGAGCAATAGCTTGCTTAGACCCGACCTAAGGGACCTCTTAGACCGAAAGGTTGAGACTTTACCTAGACTTGTACCCATCTTAATTACCTTATTTTGTAGATGTTGAGCGTTGGATGTTTTCCTCTTGTCTTGTGCATTTAATATGTTTGTTGAATTGCTTAAATGAAAGTTTGGCATTTCTTATCGTGTAGACTCGTCATGGGTGAAAGCTTTGACTTGTTTGTTGATCGCGCTTGTCAAGTGGGTTGAGAATGGCTAAGGCGAAAGCTTAGCTAGACTCGACTCAAGGACCTTCTCTCATTGAAAGATGGAGACACACCTAGACCTCATCCTTCGTTTCACCTCTCATTTTGTCTTAGACTTGACCCCACCTACTTAAGTGAACCCGAGACCCTAGCCGCCTCTCCTCATTTGTGTTCTTTGTTTTGTTTATGTTTACTAGTTTTTTTTTAATTCATTAGCTTATTATTATCACTCACATTGTTTGTTTGACTAAACTAGAATAAAACCGAGACTTATAGCCTAACCCCACCGTCCTTTGTGGTTCGACCCCGACTTCCGCTATCGCATTAGTTGGGTTTTACAAATTGTTTTTGCTTGAGCGGTGCGCGACAAACCGCCCATCACTATTTGCGCTGCCCTAATTCGATTTGTATGGTTTATTATGATTATTGTTTGCGTATGAATGTCGTATGATCTATACCATACTCGATCGAGGTTATGCTTCACTCGATCGAGATGGTTTATTCTGATGTTGCTCGATCGAGCTAATGCCTCACTCGATCGAGACCTTTTGTCTCGATGTTGCTCGATCGAGCTATTATCTACTCGATCGAGTTAATGTTTGTCCTCGATCGAGCTGATGATGTACTCGATCGAGGGGTTCTGTTTGCTTTGTTCTCGATCGAGCTAAAGTTGTTCTCGATCGAGGTGCCTTTGTTTATTTTCTACTCGATCGAGCTGATGTCTTACTCGGTCGAGGTCTGCCCGTGTTGGTTCGATGTTTAATGTTTGTTTTCATTGTATGTTCGTATAATATTATGTTATTATGCTTATAGAATTAATTTAAATTATCATATTTCATGTAAGCATACACTCTTATTGTAGATTAATTATATCTTATGTATCGATTAAAGGAAATCTTCGCATTATGACGAGTTGAAATTCACCACAGTGATTTCATCTCGTACGCGATCAGATCTCATAATGTAATTAAATTGAGCATTCACATTATGTTGATATTCACCACAGTGGACTCAAATTATGCAGTGAATATCCGACTAAGCATCTAATGGGGTGAAATAACTTGTATTAAGGTTTTACCCACAGGTAACCTAACATTAAAGTGGAACACTCATTAAAGAGAGTATACTTGATTATGTAATTAAGCATACATAGGTTGTCCACAGATACTGCACTTGCTTAATGAATGTTTATGAGTTACTCATTTAAGTTTCAAGTCTTAGTCATAATTGCGATTGTGTGATAAACTCAAAGCCTAATATTCTGAGCATTGTTCATAATGCAGTACCGTTTCGGAAATGTGACAATCTTAATTTGTTTAAAGTTCTTACAACTTACCACTGCACCAAACTTTAAGTCCTCCACTTCGGAGACAGGCTGTACTACAGCCAGTAAGTACAAAAAATCATTAAGGAACGCTTCCAGACTACCGATAAAGCGGTAGCTGGAAGGCTTATGTCTGAACTTACCACTGCTAAGTATAATGAGAATGTCACCACCATGCAGCAACATGTGTTGCACATGACGAATCTGGCATCTAAGTTGGGAAAACTGGGCATGAAATTAAGTTGAGGATCCGTTCCTCGCCCAGTTTATAATCAACTCTCTGCCTGATAAGTTTGATGCTTTTCACCTTCATTACAACATCGTTAAAGAAATTTGGAGTGTTAATGAACTGACCAATAAACTGGTTCAGGAAGCAGCAAGAATCAAACAGAAAGATGAGGCTGATGCCTCAAGTAAGAATGGTGGTTTACCTCAGGCACATCATGTGCATCATGTAAGCGGGAAATCTAAAGGTAACTTTAGAAACAGAAAGGGCATTAAATTTAAGCCCTTCTGATAAACCGTCTGCATCTGGCATAAAGAAGGAAATTAAGAAGCAGGAAAGTTGCTTTTTCTGTAGGAAACCTGGGCACTTTCAGCAAAACTGCATAAAGCGTAAGAATTGATTCGAAAAGAAGGGTAAGTCTTTGGCTTTAGTATGTTTCGAATCAAATTATGTTGAAGTTCCTTCTAATACATGGTGGCTAGATACAGGCTCTAATGTACACATTTCGAATTCCTTGCGGGGATTCCTTACGACAAGAACCATAAATCCAAATGAGGTCTCCTTATACATGGGGAATAAAGAAAAAGCCTCAGTAGAAGCCATTGGAAGATTTAGCTTGGAATTAAGCACTGGATTTAAGTTTATTTTGGAGGATACACTTTATGTTCCCTCCTTCGGACGCAATTTAATTTCAGTTTCTAAGTTAAATAATAATGGTTTTAAATTATGTTTTGGACAAGGTTGTTTCAGTATGTATCGAGACAATATTTTTGTTGGTTCTGGGATTTTAGAAAACGAATTGTATCGAATTTATTTAGATAAATTGTTTTCAGAATCTCTTTGTGTTTCTCATAATATTTATCTGCATAATAATGTTGGTTCAAAACGTGGAAGGTCTAATGAAAGTTCCTCCTTCTTGTGGCATAAACGTTTGGCCCATATTTCAAGAGAAAGAATAAACATATTGGTTAAAAACAATATGTTACCTTCTCTTGACTTTACGGATTTTGGGACGTGTATGGAATGCATTAAAGGTAAGCAAACCAAACACACCAAGAAAGGGTCCACAAGAAGCACTGCTCTATTAGAAATTATACATACAGACATTTGTGGTCCATTTGATGTTCCCTCCATGAGCGGAGAGAAATATTTCATCACCTTTATAGATGATTATTCACGTTATTGTTATCTTTACCTTTTGCATGAAAAATCTCAATCAGTAAACGCTTTAGAGGTTTACATTAAGGAGGTGGAAAGGCAATTGGGAAAGAAAGTGAAAATCATACGGTCAGATAGAGGTGGTGAATATTATGGCAAATATGATGAATCAGGACAACATCCTGGTCCCTTTGCAAAACTTCTTGAAAGTTTGGGTATTGTCCCTCAGTACACAAATCCTGGTTCTCCATGGATGAATGGTGTAGCTGAAAGGCGTAATCGAATCCTATTAGAGGCTGTGAGGACAATGATGAGTAATACCAACTTACCCATGAAGTTGTGGATGCATGCCCTTATGACTGCTGTGTATGTTGGAAACCGGGTCCCTAGTAAGGCAGTTTCAAATACACCATTTGAACTGTGAAAAGGGTGGAAACCGAGTCTTCAACATTTGCATGTATGGGGATGCCCAGCAGAGGCACGCATTTATAATCCACATGAAAGGAAACTCGATCAAAGAACCATTAGTGGGTTCTTTATCGGCTATCCAGAAAAGTCTAAAGGGTATAGGTTTTACTGTCCTACACACAAAACAAGAATTGTGGAAACCGGAAATGCCAAATTCCTTGAGAATGGCGAAGTTAGTGGGAGTGATCAAGTAAGGGATGTCATAGTCAATGAAGTTAGGGTGACAATTTCAGCTTCTTTGCCCCCAATTTCAATTGATGAAGTTCCACATAATGATAATGTTGACCCAGTCAATACTGTGGAACCTAACGTTGATGACCCTCCACTCCAGAATGATAACGTTGCCACTGAAATTGTTGATACAGCTCCTGAAATAGTATTAAGAAGGTCCACAAGACTTAGAAAGTCAACTACTTCAAATGACTATGTATATCTACAACAATGTGATTTTGACATTAGTATTGATAATGATCCGGTTACGTTTTCACAAGCTATGAATTGTGATGATTCCGATAAATGGATTAATGCCATGAAAGATGAGATGGAGTCTATGGCTAAGAATGAGGTCTGGGAGTTGGTCAATTTACCAGTACACTACAAGAAAACAACATTCAGGCGGCTGATATTGGCGACTAATTTCAGTCGCTAAAATGAATTTGGCGACTGATTTCAGTCGCCAAGACCCAGTCGCAGTCATTAGTCGCCAAAAAAAATTCGGTCTAACTACAAGAAAACAACATTCAGGCGACTGATATTGGCGACTAATTTCAGTCGCTAAAATGAATTTAGCGACTGATTTCAGTCGCCAAGACCCAGTCGCAGTCATTAGTCGCCAAAAAAAATTCGGGCGACTACTTTCAGTCACCAAATTTGGCGACTGAAAAAAGCGTCGCCAATTTGGCGAAATAGCGACTGATATCCGTCGTCAAATTGGCGACTGAGAGTTCAAGTAGTCGCCAAATTGGCGACTGATATCAGTCGCCATCAGTCGCCATTTTGGCGACTACCAAAGGATTCAGTCGTCATTTTGGCGACGGATATCAGTCGCCAGTCAATCGCCAAAATGCCTTTTAATTTGCAAAAATACAGGAGGTTTGGCGACTGAAAATAGTCGCCAAATGAACATTTCAGTCGCCAAAATACCTGTGATATTGCAAGAAAATTTCTGTTTTCATCATGCCATTTCGTTACCATACCATACCATATCATACCTGCAAGTATACAAGAAAACACAAAGATTTAACACATTTACAACAACACGATGTGAAACCAACATCCTCATATAGATAAAGAAAATTGTTTCAAGTTTACAAATTTTCTTAAACGGAATTGATTCAACCATAAATTGTTTCAAGTCACAAGTTTCTAAACTATATCAGAAGCCAAGGTTTATATTGGATTCGGCCTGGAATCCACCACCTCCATTGCCTTCATCATAATCCCGCCGATAGGGAGGGGGACCTTGGTTGCAATTGTCAAACCTGCTTTCCCAAGCCTTGAATTTTTCTTTCATTATCCTTAATTCTTCATCCCTTTCCGCGTTTTTTCTTTTTTCCTCGTCAAGTGCGGCTTGGAGTCTTCCCACGACTGTCGGCTCGTAGGTTTGTTTTGAGGTGGACGACATTCTTCCCCTTGGAGTTTCGTAAAATACGTTCTTTGCCGACCCAATCCCGTAGACGTTCCCCTTCTTGAAACCCTTTACCAAGTCGAACCAAATCTCGTTATCGGATTTCTCGGGTTGCCTAAGTTTCTCGGCGGAAAATGCTTCCTACAAAATATAAACATTGTTATTAAAAATAGCTACAATATTGGTTAAACATTCAAAAAATTGAACTTATTGTAAAAATACAAAAATGCTTGAAACTTACATATAATTCCTTATCTTTTGGTTTGATCCAATATCTTCTATTGTCTTCGAGCCGGGAATGGGTGTCAAGGAAGAGCTCCGGAGCTGTGGGCGTGTTAGCTTTTTTCTTCTTACCCTTCTAAAAGAAAAAATTAAAGACTTGTATAAGAAGATTTTAATAATAAAAAGAATTTAAGTTATAATTTTCAAATGGAGGAAAAAGTGGAAATTATAACTTACACCCAAAACTAGGCTAAGGAAAGATCGAGATCCTGCGTGATGCGACGGCTCAGCCGCTCCATCTTTCTTTCCTCCTTTTTTATTTTTGGATGCTTGGGCCGACCTAGCCTGAAACTCCTCAGTTTCACGATACTTAAGCATATCTTCATATGCACCACCTACAAGTTAAATAAGTATTATAAAATATGATAAAATGTGTAAAAATATAACTATATATATACAAATAACAAAAACAATTAAATACCTCTCATATGCTCCGGCTCCTTCTTCCTCTTGACAACCTTATACATGTTGTCCCTTAACCGTCTAGTGCACGTCTCATTGTACCTTTGACGTACAATATACTCTATTCCGGCCGGCCAGTCAAATGTTTTCTACAATTTAAAAGGTAAGTATTAGTAAAATAAATTATCAATTAAAAACTATAATAATGTAAGAAAATATAAACAAAAATAATATACCCTAAAATTATTGAACCATTCCTCTTTTTGTGCAGAGGTAGCCTTGGTCCAACAAGTAGGAGCAACCCCCGTCATCTTCATCTTTGTACTCTGAGTACAACCGCGTACAACCTTTTGAGACGAAAACCTGAAAAATAAATTATGGAATAGTATGCATTTATGGTAAATAATGTAATATAATTATAAAATAATAAATTAAAGACATTGGTGGTTGTCTTACCAAAACCCCGCGGGATCAAGTATCATCTTCCCTTCCGGCGTGAACTGGATCGTCTCCGATGTCTGATCCGAGGACTCATCGTCATTGGTCGATTCCTCGACCACTACCGGACTCTGCTGATCAATAGCCTCCATCTCCTCATCGTCGACTGAAGATGTACTACGGCGTCTGTTTGAACCGCCGCCACGTTGCCTACCTCGACCTTCTGCCATCTACAATTACACAAATATTCAAATTGTTAGAAACGGTTAATAACATAAAAAACAAACATAAACATAAACT
Source organism: Heliosperma pusillum (assembly GCA_022085475.1). Lineage (NCBI taxonomy): Eukaryota > Viridiplantae > Streptophyta > Magnoliopsida > Caryophyllales > Caryophyllaceae > Heliosperma > Heliosperma pusillum. The sequence goes on from JAIUZE010066220.1 coordinate 22,311, forward strand.
GTTAATAACATAAAAAAAAACATCAAATAACATAAAAAACTTAATTAAAATATATATAAATATATCTTTACCCAATTAATCATTATCATCATCAAATTCGTCATCATCATCATCACCATTGGTATATGATCATTATTGAAAATATTAGACTCAAATGCATCAACTACCATATCTCTATATGGGTTCTCATTTTGTGGGATTTGAGATTGTTCGGGAAGTGAAAAAAATGATTCTCCATGAGAAATCCAATTGTAGTAGTTTGGACAAAACCCGTTTGTATAAAGATGTTCTTGAACCTCAATGTCATGTAGATATTTCATGTTTTTGCATTTAATACAAGGACACCTAAGTTTCAGTGCTACTAAATCATACTCGTCTTGTTGTCTAGCAAATTCAATAAACTCGGCAACCCCCTTTATAAATCTAGCGGTAGGACGTCTTTTCTTATCAATTCTATCTTCGTACATCCATGTACGCTCCAATCTCTTCATTTTAATCTAAACATTAACCAAGACAACAAGTACAAAAAATACTAACACTAATCAAAACCCCAAATATTAACAACACTAACACAAACAATCATATTTATCAAAACCTTAAGACTAGTATACTAACACAAATCAAAATCATCCATACTAACAAAATAATACTAATAACACTAATATTATTAGCATACTAAAACTAATCAAAAAACACTAACCAAAACCCCTATACTACCAACACTAACACAAATCATGAAAATTATCAAATCCCCATTACTAACAACACTAACCCAAATCAAAATTAACAATACCAACAAAATTAATACTAACAATACTAATAATATCAACAACACTACCACTAATCAAACTCCAATACTAACCACAATTATTAACACTAATTCAAACTTCACCAAACCCTAAGTAATTAACATCTAAAAACCTAATAAACATCACTAATCTTTACAATAAATCTATCAAATCATCAAAAAACTAATGAAAATCATAAACTAAACATATAAACTTAACATTAATTTAAGAAATTGAAATTAAAACTATAAATATACCTTCACAAATTAAAATAATATGAGGTGGTTGACGGATATGTGGTCGGAGTGTGGTGTCGGAGCTTGGTGTCGGAGCGTGGTGTCGGAGCTTGGTGTCGGAGTAGGGGTTGAATCGCCGTAGGTTTGTTTTTTTTTTTCAGATTTGGTTTAGATAAGGAAGAAGGGAAAGTCGCGGATTTTGGATCAATTAAAGATATTTGGCGACTGATTTGGCGACTGATTTGGCAGTCGCCAATTTGGCGACTGAAATCAGTCGCCAATTTCAGTTTCAGTCGCCAAATTGGCGACGGATGGTAGTCGCCCGAGATTTTTAGTGAAAATTTTTGGAATTCTTTCAGTCGCTAAATTAGCGACTACATTCAGTCGCCAAATTACTTAATCAGTCGCCAAATTGGCGACTACTGAACTCTGTCGCCTTATAACGGTCGCCTGTTTCAAGATTTCTTGTAGTGCGTAGGTCATAAGGCTGTCGGCTGCAAGTGGGTCTTTAAGACCAAGCGCGACTCCTTGGGTAATATTGAACGACATAAAGCCAGACTGGTAGCTAAAGGCTTTAATCAGAAAGAAGGCATTGATTATAATGAAACCTTCTCTCCAGTTTCTAAGAAGGATTCATTACGGATCATTTTAGCTTTTGTAGCTCATTTTGATTTAGAGCTACATCAAATGGATGTGAAAACGACATTCTTGAATGGGAGTTTGGAAGAAGAAGTCTACATGGCTCAGCCTGAAGGCTTCATTATTGATGGCAAAGAGGACAAAGTCTGTATATTAAAGAAGTCCATTTATGGACTTAAGCAAGCTTTCGACAATGGTATATTAAGTTCCATAATACCATTACCTCCTTTGGGTTTCAAGAAAACACTGTTGATCAGTGTATATACCTGAAGATCAGTGGGAGTAAATTTGCATTTTTGGTCTTATATGTCGATGACATACTTATTGCAAGCAGTGATTTGGGACTATTACGTCAAACTAAAGATTTCCTATCAAGCAACTTTGAGATGAAAGATATGGGAGAGGCGTCCTATGTGATCGGGGTGGAAATATTTCGAGACAGATCACAAAGGACATTAGGGTTGTCTCAGAAAGCCTATATCAACAAAGTTTTAGAAAGATTTAACATGGTAAAATGTAATCCAATGATGTTCCTATTCAGAAAGGGGATAAGTTCAGCTTAAGTATGTGCCCTAAGACTGATGTGACAACCCTCGCGAATGCGGAAATATAAAACAAACAAGCATGTGAATTATATAGCGGAAAATACGGTATTTTAAAAAAAAACCTTTATACATGCAAGGAAAGAATACGAGGAGTGTCAAATATTACAAACTAAAGTACGAATTATACTACATTAAGAGACGAAGTCTCTCCAAAAAGTTAACAAGTAAAAGTGTTTAGCAAACAAGCTAAAATCGTCTAGAGGTGTTTTAATCCAGGAACAACGCCCGCTAGCTCACACACGAACCCAAAATGTCAAGCAAAAAGCCATCCAAGCAAGCAACCTGTTCATCCATGAAAAAAAAAACATGAACGCCACAGTCAGTGGGGAGTAACTCCGGGTTCTCCCAGCCATATCACATTAAACGTACATAGAAGAAAATACAAAAGTAGAGCATGCATACATATAGATATACATGTGAGATACGATAAGGATAGATAGGCAATTCGATATATAATGATAAGAGCATATGAAGTACAAGATCGAATCAATCATGTTATACAAAGACTCGGGGAAGACACTCTTAGGCAACCGAATACGCTCACTAGGGCTTGCATCTCACCGTTAGCGGTATAAGTTTGATAAGATTGAGACTCGACAAACAAACATGCCAAGTCATGGTATGATCA
>JAIUZE010066221.1:0-35363 GCA_022085475.1 Heliosperma pusillum
GACGATAATAATACGGTCCTAGTCTAAACCTGGCCAGGATCTCGGAATAAACGTGTTCCGATTCGACATGCGATGACGTTTCGCATCCAAGACTCGTGCTTACAATATATATGCCGAGTACCCCAAATTCGGTAGATCAATTCACGAAAGAGGCGGAAAAGAGCTCAAGCCGCATAACAAGCGGTACGCTACATGCAAATAACACCACCTCGCAAGTACACAACATTTGACGGCCGGGTCGATCAACGCAATGCGTTCAACTCCCAACAACGTCGTCGTATGCCCACTAACACATGCAATTAAGCAGTAGGATACATCCCCGTTCCGACATTCCAGCCTTACGAACGTGGAGGTAGCCAAGGGAATGAGAGTACAAAGCACATAACAAAATAGTGCTCAAACCGTAACCTTTGTAAAAACCGACTCAAAGTGGGACATACCAAAAACCGTCACAAAACATGAGAATAGGGAATTATATAAATTTAACTATGATAAATATTAATCAATACATGATACATAAGCATTAGAACAAGTTTATGTAGCATAATAAATAAGAAACATAGATCCCCTCTCCAAAACCACATTTTTTGGTAACCAACTAAAACAAGGGTCCACTTCAAACGGTCATAACTAGAGTTCTAGACATGCAAATGCATAAATTCTTAATGGAGGTGATAGCTTATCCTCTTACGGTTCCAACGGGATGTCACAGGTCCAAAACAAGCAAGTAACAAAGGAGATATGATCATTTTACGAAAAGGGGTCACTGCAGGAAAACTGCAGTCGACTTGGGAAAACTGGCAGCGAGTAACACTGCCAGCGCCGGACGACGCTGCCAGCGTCCTACGACGCTGCCAGCGTCCTGGTCTGGCAGGCACGCGATCCTTCAATCCGTCTTGCAATCCACATAGAACAATCATCATTTATCATCACAAACCATCAATTCTCATATCAATTATCAACTAACAACAACCAACATCAACAACACAAATCCTAAGATTACTAACCTTATTCTAAATACAATTTCTAACATGGAAAACACATTAAAACACGTAAATGATATCGAGTAACCCTTAACCGTTACCTTTACGTGTCTTCAAACGATTTCTAAGTCTTCCTAGTCTCCACCTACAATTAGATAATAAAAGATGAATATAATTCACCTTTGAGAAAGACGGATAAATGGAAAAGCGAGAAAGACGGTAATTTTATTACCAATACGGATAGAGGAAGATGAGAGGGGAAGAATAAGACGAACTTACGTGAATTTGAGCGAGAAATGAAAGAGTTATGACGATTCTAAGACGGATCAAAATGGAAACTAAGCTTTTGGGGTTTTCTTAGTGAGGAAGAAGGAGTTGAGTTGTGAGGAAGAATTAGGTTAGGGTTAGTATAAGTAGAGAGTGAGTGGAAAAAGTCAAGAAAAGTCAAAGACGCCTTAAGACGTGATTCACTTGAAATCTCGCGTAAAATCCAAATACGAACTCGGAAATTCTAAATTCGACACGGGAAATTTAATTCTAAACTAAAACTAAATTTCGCTGAAAAGTATCCGTATAATATTTTCAATATAAAAATAGGGTACATTTGCGGGTGTTACAATCACCCCACCTTTTAAAAAGTTTCGTCCTCGAAACTTGAGAGTAGAAAACAAAAGTATCAAGGACAAGAATCGGTTTTCAAAATTAATACGAAAGCTTTTATAAGGGAAACATTCATGAAACGAGGTTCATCTCGAAAATGGTTTAAGGAAATTTTTCATAAGTGCGAAACTTTATTTACGGATCTCAAGAGTGCACGTCGCGAACGAGAAGTCTAGCTATCAAAAATCAAAATCAATGTCGAAATAGTGAAATCGAAAATCAAAACAAGTGTTAGTAAGTGTAGGACTAGTTATCAGACGTCTCCAATAACAAGTGCAAACAACTAACCAAACGCAAAATCCAAATATAAAAGCAAAAGAAATCCTTTTTCTCCAGAAAGAGGGTACACAAACCATCTTTAGGCTTCTTTGAAACGTTAAATTAGAAATATAATATGGAAATTTGAAGGTTTTATCAAAGATAAAATCAAATAACAGAACATTACACGTACATAGAGCGACTCGCACAATTCACACACAATTCAGGGTAACAAAATATATACAAAACACGCAAAAACGAAACAAATCGAACTCTTTGGGATATGAAGATCAAGATAAAGTCGGCAGGAAGATCTACAAGAATTCGACATTATTAACTCTACTAATAAACCAAATCCTCAAGAGAATGCAATTTACCCAATTTGCAACTCATCATTTTCAATCATCAGAAATCCTACAAAAATATTCCATAATCACGAGATTTCAAGCCAATAACCTAATTATTCAGATCCATTTATACTACAACAAAACGGTACTTGCGCCACGATTTATGCCACGGGAATATGAAATTCGTGGCCTAAATTTACTTGGCCACGGGAAAAAAAAGTGTACTTAAATTGGTAGAAAAAACTATGCCACGGGAAAAATATCATCGTGGCAAATAATTGCTTTTTGCCACGAATTATGCCACGGTCGTGGCTAAGTGCTGCATTTAGCCACGAATTAAGCCTCGAATGTGGCTAATAATTACTTTTAGCCACGGGTTAAACCACGATCGTGGCTAATTACTGCTTTTAACCACAGGCTAAACTACGATCGTGGCTAATTATTACTTTTAGCCACGAGCGAGTCATACGTGGCTAATTATTTGCTTATATATAATAAATAATTTCTTTGTGATTTTATTTTTTTAGCCCAATTTGTGTAATTGTAATAACTAGGTTTGGTGCCCGGCCCGGCCGGCGTTACCTTTATTTATAATTTAAATTTTATTTTATATGAGATATAAATGCGCAAAGACATGTATAACTTAAACATTTACCATTTGTAATATGAAATATATTAAAGTTATGATGAGAAGTAAAATTTATCAACAAATTATGAGACACAATCATATCAATTTTATTTAATAATAGTTTTTATATATTTTTTTTGAAATTAAGATTAAAATACTCGTAAAAATTAACATATGTTTACTACCCTTGCTTTAGTCTATTGCCATTACTAATATTAATTATTTTTCAAAAAAAACTATGATTAAGAAAAAATTATTATCCAAGTTATGGTTTACATTTGTTATACTTGTCGTTAGGAATATTAAGAAAACCAAAATGGAAACTATTAAATGATATTTTTCTTGGAAATTTAAATTTCTCATTACTTTTCCTATAATTTAAAAGAAAAATAGTTAATACTTTACCTTTGGTTTCTTATCCTGTGCCTAGTGGACACATGTTAAAAAAACCGTTGTTAATTAAAGAATATCAAGCAATGTTTTTCAATCTTTACCAACTTTTCAATCTATTACTTCACTCTTAGATTTTAATTATCTTTTCTAAATTAAATATATTTTCCTAATACTATATAGTATATTATATTATACTATATAATATTGTATAAATTTTATGCATCTAAAACTATATATTATATTAATTTTTATATGTTTATGTAATTTCATTACTGTCCCTTATTTCCGGATCATATATATATATATATATATATATATATATATATAATAATATATATATATATATATATATATATTATATATATATATATATATATATATATTATTTCTGACATTTGAATGTACAAAATTATACAATTTGCTTATATAATTATAAGTGTTGGTCATTGTTACAATGGTACTTAACGTTGATACTTAGAATGCTCATGTATTTCAATATCTGAGTCTATAATTTTATTTGAATGATTATGATAGTGATTATCAACCAAGAGTATAAAAAATCGCATTAGTGTAATTTATTAACTTGGACAAATGAAAGTGAGGATATAATACGTTTAACTCATAAATTATACTCTCCTCCATCAAATAATTTGTTTAACTTTTACTTTCTATGTCCCAGTGAATTGTTTACACTTACTTTATTTTGTGAGGGAATAATAAAGCAAATGTAAGTTATTGACTGAGACGGAGAAAATATTCAATGCCCTCACAAATAATAAAAAAAATAAATAAATAATTGAGACGAAGGTGGTATGACTTTAAACTTCATTATTGTAAGACCTCTAAGGCAAAAATTGGTAACACTCTATTTACCAAAGAAAAGATTGGGACATAAGAAATATATGACTTTGGATTATCGTAAAACAACTCGTACAAGAATTAGTAAAATTCTATTGACCAAAAAGTAATTATTTGCGAAAAGTTATTTTAATATAAGTTAAACAAATAAATGAGATGGGAAAATATAATTCTAAAATTAATTATTGTGACCTTTTCACACGAAATTAATGAAACTTTATTCTAAAAAAATACATACAAAACTGAAAGGCACATATTAAGCCCACGAGCATCACACACGTACATTAGAAAACCACAATCAAGTTCACCACCAAAACCAAAAATCCATTCAAAGATTTCAAACGTATCATCAAACCCTTGCTTCCATTCCTTTAATGCTTTGGCAAACAAACGATCATCAATCTACGCATTACACACGGCAACGGGACGACGCCAGTAAGTATCCGATCTCTAATATTCATTAAAACTACTTTTAAATTGTTAATTGTGATTTGTTTTTTCTGCGAATTGTGAATAGTTGCGTACTGAGTATTTCGAATTGTGAATTATGAAGCGGGAGTCTGAATCTCGAGATTGCTAATTATAGATCTTAAATTATTTATTAGATTCAAATTCCACTTTGTTAGTCAATTTCGAATTAGTATCATGTGACAGTATGACATGTAAATAAGGTTTGCGGTTTTCTAATTACAAATTAGGGGTTACAAATTTCGAATTAGGAATTGGGAGTTGGGAATTGAGAATTACTCAGATGAAATCTTGAATTATTTAGTTCTCTTACTTGCCAATTTCATTCATTACTTGTAAATTTGGTTGTTCTTGATATGTTGTAAATTTGTTAGTCAAGGCAATTGCAGAGGTCTAACACGTGTCGTCTAATACTCTAAACAATATAGTCATCTGATAACCCGAAGAATGTTGTCCAGATTTTTTTTGCTTAGTTAGTTTTGCTTAGGACCGTCTGAATTAAGACCTTTCACAACCTCCTTTTATTTTAATCGAATGTCTTAGGACTGTCTGAACTTAAGAGCTCACACAATCTCCTTTTATTTTTAATTGGATGTGAGAGCCGTCTTAAGTTAAGACGGTCTTAAACAAAAATTCGATTTTACTATATTTGATCCCCATGGCCCTAAGTACCTAACCTGGCTTTTATGTTTATATCGTATCTGAAACTAGCTCTCTGACAAATTTAATCAGGAGTCTAATGATCTTCACTTTAAATGTAGCATCTTTGCAACTCATTGTTTGGCGACTCAAGTTATCTAAAATCCTTAAAAAAGTTGGAAGTAAATTGACTTTAAGCTAAGAATGAGGCGTTTAAGCGTTAATAATTATTTTTTCATACCCTTCAATATTTAATATTCTAATGTTAAGCTTTTTTTTTATCACTTTTACAGAAAAGCTATATCATGTGCTTTGTGCCATAGTAACCTTGTTAAGTAGTGGCTTTTTTTTATCACAAATTCTCATTTAAGATGAACACTATCCGTCTTAAACTTAAGACGGGTCAAATATATACCAAATCACTCTACTACTGCTTAGGAAATACGAAAACTTTTGTCTTAAGCAAGACTTATTATTGTTTTATATGGCTGGTAAGGAAACTAATAAAAGGATTACTACAAAAAGTAATGTAGTTGGAATGATCATTGTGGTAAAAGATCCCTCTTTTGATGTGTGCTAAGATTTTAAGTAGTTAGTTGTATAATACGAGTGCACTAAGTCTTGCTTGTGACGGGGCGATCCGTCGCAAGCTTACGACGGGTCAAATTCACTCCACGAAGAGCAAGTGGCAAGGCAAGTGAGGGGCTCCATTTGCCACCCACTTGCCCCCCCCCATTTGCTCTTTGTGAGGGGGCTTTGAGCTTGCGACGGGTCGTCACGTCACAAATGAGAATTTGTGATACGAGTATATATATAAATAAGAATACCTACACCACCTACTTAATATCCTCGAGAGTATATTTGACCTCCTTTTACATACATATGGTAAATTAAAGTTAAGCCATCCATATGATAATCAATTGTACCCGGCTTTGGATTGCTAATTTGGCGAGGCTGATCACTACAATACAAGTGAGGAAAAGAGACTATAGAGCCTTTAGTATTATGTTGAATGAAGGGTAAGTCTTATTTCCCAATCTTCTTTTATTAGACTTAAATGTTTTTTTAATTGTTTCAAGTTTTGAAGGGTAGTTTTGGTATGAAGAAGTGTCCCTGCATCCGTATCCTCGTTTTAAGACAACTCCCCTTGACTAGAAATTGAACCATGCCGAGTACGAAATTTAGGTGTATATCTAGGTCTGACACTCGTACTCGAGTCAAAGTATACATACATATATATTTTTTGTTTGAGTTAAACTTTTTTCATAGCACTTATGATAAAATCTTGTGTATTGATTCTATAAATTAGTTGTAGAATCCATTGAAGATATAATCTGCGAATAAATTTTATATATTTCTCATATATTTTATGCGTTGACAAGTCATCAACTAATCTCATTTTTTTTTTTTTTTCAGAAAGACAATAATAAAGCTAGGTGAGCAAGTCATTTCAGAAGACGCATCACTACACTGGTTTCAAAATTTATATTCGTGTTAAAGAACTCGTAAGTTAACTTGAATATAAGATATCGAAAGATGTCTCCTAATGTCACGCCTCCATACTTGTTGCAATTTGAATTGTTTATTTAACATCTAAACAAAGACAATATTAATTATTCTATTTGGTTGTAATTGCAGAATAAAAGGATTGCAACTTGTTCGTGTGATGTCAATTAGAAAATCGTCAAAGGATATCGAAGACTCTTGTCGATTTTTATGTCTTTTACTCTTTTACTCTTTTTGTATATTTTTAGAACACATTGTATTATAATACGCATATGTTCAATTTTCACTTGATTGACTATTTTAGAAAGATGTATGTTACACTTTGAGTACTATTGATTATAAAAATAATTATTTTTATGTATATTTATTTTAGTTTTTGGTTGATTCTTGTTTGCCGCAAACAAATAGCTTTTCATTTGGCCAAATAAAAGACTAATAACTCAAAATACTTTTAGCCACGTCTCGGACATGCTAGCCACGGCAAATATGAATTTTGCCACGTTATTGTTTTGTGGCTAGAAATGATTAGCCACGGGATTTTCGGTCTATTTGCCACGTAATTGTTTCGTGGTTAGCCATTTTTAGCCACGGAAATTTTTATAGTTGGCCACGATATTAACTTGTGGCTAATAAATGTTTTAGCCACGGAAATTTTATTTAGCCACGCTTATTTAGCCACGGGGATTTCCGTAGCAAAATGGCTAATTTCAGCCACGTGACAGTTTTTCCCGTGGCAAAAAGTTTGCCACGGGCACTTGGGCCACGACTCGTTTTTTCGTGGCAAATTCGTATAGCCACGGTAAATTAGCACTTGCGCCACGAATTTAACTGTGGCGCAAGTGCCAATTTGTTGTAGTGCTATTAGTATCCATTAAAGTCCATCGGCACGGTAGACTACACAACTAACAATCCACATGAAAGATTTATTACGCACTCTAATCTTCTTATTTTCATCAAAACTCTTACTAGAAACCACCAACAAAATATTTATAACTAGGGAAACATGATCGCTAACAACCACAAGGTAAAGGAGACTTACCATGAAATTCCCTTGATTCAATTTACTTCAAACTCATTATCCTAAATTTGCAATGAAATTTCTCATCTTCGAAAGTCAAAACACAATCAAAGCAACAAACATAATTATCTAAGATTCAACTAGCCTCATCCAAAGTCTCACGACAAGGGAAAATCCACAATCCATTATCGGTTATAATAATTCTTTAATACGCCATAACATCCTTAATTCGATCATTACTATGCTCGAAGCCTCAAATACAAATAGTCACATTAGCAAATTATGGTGGTTACTAATCCTCAAGATAAATGGGTTCACTATTCTAACTCTATAATCCATAACAATCGAGCATTCACTATCCAAAGCTTGCAACGAACATTTCTCAATCTCGAACTATGATTCCTTAAGAATAAAAGAGAATTACTAATTCCAAACCACAAATGGCCAATTACTTGGCAATCAGACCACCATTCAAATCATATAGTTCATCTAAAACTCAATATGAATCGATTTTCATTTACGACAATACTCCTCAAACCTTGGGTACCAGCTTAATTATCCTAAAGCAAAGTCTCTTTTATAATTCACCAATTAGAGACATCTAATTCTCAAATGACATACCAAGCAACCGTTATAATACCCAACAACAACGAACTATTATCATAATCAACTCAATTCTCAAAATAGCACTACAATACCAAGCTCCAAATCTAAAACTACTAAGAGAGGATACATTATCACTATTAGGATTCATCCTAGAGCTTAAGTCCTATTTTCCATGATCAAATACAACCTGAAATTTGCTCAATCCAAAAACACATATTCTAACCTAAGAATTCCAAAATACATTACACTTATTCTCTGAGCCTTACAAATGGAATACCCAATCCATTAGAGAAAAGATGCAGGAGCAACGAGATAGGAAACGATAAGGAATCTCAAAGAGAACACAAGAATAAATAAGGCACGAGATTACAAGAGAGGAGCGCTGAAAATAACGAGGTCAAGGAAGGGACAAAGCAGATAGAAGAGGTATGAATACATCCGAGTAAGAAATAAGATACGAGCATGCGATTTCTTAAGATCCATCTTGACAAAAACATTCAAGAATGGAAATGAAAAGGGATGATGGCACGAGTAAAGGTTTAAGGTTTAATCCACAAAATTTCTTCTTTCAGACTTAGGGTGATAGTAAAGCAACTCATCCCAATAACAAAGGTCTCTTACAAGGGCCCCTCGTACCACATATTATCAAAGTAAGGTACACCTAGATTTAACAAATCGATTACAACCCAATTCATCTACCCTTTCATATAGCACGGAATCCCAATTGCGGAATTGCAACTCAAGTATAGTAACATTCTCTAATTTCCAAAATCTGACACACTCTCAAAGGTTTCAAAACCGTAGAACTAACAAGGAATTCTTCATACTAATCTCTTTTCAACTCCTACGGCCCACAAGGTAGAACACCAAACAAAACGTCATTATCAACATCATAAGGCATCACCGACATAGCCAATCTAATCAAATTCCACTCATTTCCAAAATCCTTAAGTAACATGGTTTAATCTATCACGACGACTTACAACCTCAACCAAGTCTCTGATACCAGGATATAAGATCATATTTTTAAATCCAAGAATTATAGCCAAGCACTTTTCCACCAAGCGTATACTCTAACACATACACTAGAATCCACAAAAGTCACTTAGTCTCAAAAGCATTTTACCACTCAAGGCATCATTCAAACTCCTAAGTTCAAAAGATTAAATCGCTAATGGGTTAAGAAGTCTTAGCCAACTCATTCAACCTTACACCATCAAATATCATGAACTATCCACACATTAGTCATGGCAAGCATTTAGCATTAAAATCATCGAACTTATCTTACCACCATTTCTTAGAGATACAACCAATCACCACTATAGGGTGAATTTAGATCTACACCATTTTTCTCAAATCACAAATTCATTCTAACAAACACTAATATTCCACAAAGTTCAAAGTTCTTCCGACCAAGTATAATATACCACAAACAAATGGGTATGACATCCATAAAAATGTTACATAAGGAAGTTGAGGGTACTAATGGTAAGATGGAAGAAACTATCAAGAGTAATTTCCAAGAGTCAACCAAGTTGGAAGAGAAAGAAGCACCTAGATAGAAGGAAGAGAGCATGATACATTAAGGACGATAGAAATTCATAGATGAGGAAGAAATACACTTCAATTAGGCTTGTCATTCTTCACTCTTCGGTAGAGGATACATCTTCTAGGTAACACATGATCCACCTCAAGATGGTAGATATAAACAAACATAACATCACTCAACACAATCAACAAACAAGTTAGAACCTAACAAACATCAAGTACACCAAAGACTACCACCTTATGTCCTTAAGTCTACCCATCTCTCATTTATTATTTCAAGGTCAAGTAGTTTAAGTTTAGGGTTCACGTGTGTGCGTCGGGAGCGATAAAGCTCTGATACCAACTGTGACAACCCTCGCGAATGCGGAAATAAAACATACAAGCATGTGATTTAAATAGCGGAAATACGGTGTTTTTAAAACTTTTTACATGCCAATAGAAAATACGAGGAGTTTCAGATGTTACAAACCAAATACAAAATACTACAAGAGACGTAGTCTCTCAAAATGTTATCCAACAACAAAGTTATTAGCAACTAGCTAAAATCGTCTAGAGGTGTTTCAATCCAGGGACCACGCCCGCTAGCTCACACCCGAACCCAAAATAGCACAAGCAAAAAGCCATCCAATCAAGCAACCTGTTCATTCATGAAAAACATGAACGCCACAGTCAGTGGGGAGTAACTCCGGGTTCTCCCAGCCATATCACATTAAACGTACATAAAAGGAAATACAAAAGTAGAAGCATGCATATATAGATATACATGTGAGATACGATAAGGATATATAGGCAATTCAATATATAATGATAAGAGCATATGTAATACAAATCCGAATCCATCATGTTATACAAAGACTCGGGGAAGACACTCTTAGGCAACCGAATACGCTCACTAGGGCTTACATCTCACCGTTAGCGGTATAAGTTTGATAAGATTGAGACTCGACAAACAAACCATGCCAAGTCATTCAATGATCAATCATATAATCATTCAGGTAATCATCCATCCAAACACACCGACACAATGACGACATCTCTCACGGTAAATGAAACGCACTAGCACCGTGTACATGGCAAGTATGATTAAAAGGCATCCACGGGATAAGACATATTCCCTGAACGCATACACGATTCAATTCATTTCGTATATGTGGACTAATTTCCTCCCGGTAGGATGACGATAATAATACGGTCCTAGTCTAAATCTGGCCAGACTCCCGAAATCGTATTTTCCGAGTAGACATGCGATGACATTTCGCATCCAAGACTCGGTCAATCATTGACGCCGAGTACCCCAAATTCGGTCGATATTCACGAAAGACGCGTAAAAGAGCTCAAGCCTCATAACAAGCGGTACGCTACATGCAAATAACACCACCTCGCAAGTACACAACATTTGACGGCCGGGTCGATCAACGCAAAGCGTTCGCCTCCCAACAACGTCGTCGTATGCCCACTAACACATGCAATTAAGCAGTAGGATACATCCCCGCAAAGCGTTAGGCGAACGCTTAATTGCATGTATCCAACAGCGTGCTTACGAACGTGGAGGTGGCCAAGGGAATGAGAGTACAAAGCACATAACAAAATAGTGCTCAAACCGTAACATTTGTAAAAACCGACTCAAAGTGGGACATACCAAAAACCGTCACAAAACATGAGAATAGGGAAATATATAAATTTACCTATGATAAAAATGAATCAATACATGATACATAAGCATTAGAACAAGTTTATGAAGCATAATAAATAAGAAACATAGATCCCCTCTCCAAAACCACGTTGTTTGGAAACCAACTAAAACAAGGGTCCACTTCAAACGGTCATAACTAGAGTTCTAGACATGCAAATGCATAAATTCTAAATGGAGGTGATAGCTTATCCTCTAACGGTTCCAACGGGATGTCACAGGTCCAAAACAAGCAAGTAACAAAGAAGATATGATCATTTTACGAAAAGGGGTCACTGTAGGAAAACTGCAGTCGACTTGGGAAAACTGGCAGCGAGTAACGCTGCCAGCGCCGGACGACACTGCCAGCGTCCTGGTCTGGCAGGCACGCGATCCTTCAATCCGTCTTGCAATCCACATAAAACAATCATCATTTATCATCACAAACCAGCAATTCTCATATCAATTATCAACTAACAACAACCAACATCAACAACACAAATCCTAAGATTACTAACCTTATTCTAAATACAATTTCTAACATGGAAAACACATTAAAACACGTAAATGATATCGAGTAACCCTTCACCGTTACCTTTACGCGTCTTCAAACGATTTCTAAGTCTTCCTAGTCCCCACCTACAATTAGATAATAAAAGATGAATATAAATCACCTTTGAGAAAGACGGATAAATTGAAAAGCGAGAAAGACGGTAATTTTATTACCAATACGGATAGAGGAAGATGAGAGGGGAAGAATAAGACGAACTTACGTGAATTTGAGCGAGAAATGAAAGAGTTATGACGATTCTAAGACGGATCAAAATGGAAACTAAGCTTTTGGGGTTTTCTTAGTGAGGAAGAAGGAGTTGAGTTGTGAGGAAGAATTAGGTTAGGGTTAGTATAAGTAGAGAGTGAGTGGAAAAAGTCAAGAAAAGTCAAAGACGCCTTAAGACGTGATTCACTTGAAATCTCGCGTAAAATCCAAATACGAACTCGGAAATTCTAAATTCGACACGGGAAATTTAATTCTAAACTAAAACTAAATTTCGCCGAAAAGTATCCGTATAATATTTTCAATATAAAAATAGGGTACATTTGCGGGTGTTACTCTTCCTCATGTAAATCACCTTGGAGAAAGGCATTATTCACAACAAGACCTAACATGTTCCAGTCTTTCTTGATAGTAACATCAACAAGACTTCTTATTGTTGTCATCTTGAAAAATGGAGAGAAAGTTTCTGTAAAGTCAATACCCTATTTCTGTGTATAACCTTTCACTACCAGTCTTGCTTTATATCTCTCCAAAGAACCATCTGATCTGCGTTAAACCTTGAAAACCCATTTGCATGATATGACTTTCTTTCTAGCAGGTAATGGTACAACTTTCCAAGTGTGATTTGCTTCTAGAGCTTTGAATTCAGCTGCAATGGCTTCTTGCCATTCAGGGAATACAACAACATGTTCATATGTTGTTGACTCTTGGATAATATCCAAGGCCTTATCCAAAACAGCAACAACACAACATACATAAGTTGTAGGTTTTCTAATAAAAACATCCTCACATAGAGAAGTGAGGGTGTTGCAACATTGAGTAGTATTAACAGCATTACAGGAAGATTTATTAGAAGTAGAACCTACATAATTCTGCAAATAGGTGGGAGGTCTAGATAGCCTAGTGGACTGTCTAGGCACATTATTCGTATTACTCATATCAGTAACATTATGAATAACATTATATATGTCTCTAGCATTGCTATGTGGAACAGAATTTGTATTGCTGATAGAAGGAGTTGTATCACAGTTTTCTTGTAGAGCCAAGGGAATAAAACCACCCGATGATTTAGGTATATTAGGAAAAACATCTTCGTGAAAAACAACATCCCTAGAGACAATTATAGAATGATTATCTAACCTAAGTAGCTTGTATGCTTTTTTTACCAATAGGATATCCTAGGAAAACTCATGAGGTAGCCATAGGGGAAAACTTGTCCCCTCCTGGTTTGGGGGTTGATGCATGAACTAAGCAACCAAAAGATCTTATGAGTGTCAGATCAGGTGCCCTGCCAAATATAACTTATATGGGGAAAGGTTTTGAAGTACCCTTGAAGGCATCCTATTAACAATATATGTAGCAGTTAAGACACACTTACCCCAGTACTTGGTAGGCAGATTGGATTGAAATCTCAGTACTCTGGCAGTTTCAAGAAGGTACTTGTGTTTTCTCTGAACCACTCCATTTTGTTGAGGGGTATGAAAGTAAGAAGTTTGATGCAAAATACCATTATCAGTAAAAGAAACTGAGCAATTCTACTACTACTACCTAACTCAAAAGTATTATCAGATCTTATTTCTTTTACCTTCGTGTCAAATTGAGTCTCAACCATCTTAACAAAAGACTTAATAAAACAAAAAGCATTACTCTTACAAGACAAAATATGTGTCCATGCACACCTTGTAAAATCATCTACTATAGTAAAAAAAATACTTGTATCCATTGTAAGTAGGAGTCTTATAAGGACGCCACAAATCAACATGAATGAGATCAAAAGGATGCATTGATACAAATGAGCTTACAGGAAAAGACAATCTATGTTGTCTAGCCTTGGCACAAATTTTACAAGATACAATGTCATTCTCATTTGCAGGAAGGATATTACAAACTTGTAATTGTTTTAATTTGTAAAGAGGAACATGACCTAATCTATGATGCAAAGTTTTACATGAAATTCTAGAAACTATAGAATTTAAACTACAGCAAACATCTTCTTTATTTGTCAGCAGTGAGGTTTTGTGATGTTCAGGCTGCAACAAGTAGAGGTCATTAAGATTTCTACCAAGGACCAAGTACTTCTTGGAAGAGTCATGCAGGTAGCAAAGGGTTTGGGTGAAACTCACTACATAGTCTAATTGCTTATTTATTTTGCTAATTGAAAGTAAATTATACTTAAAACAAGGAACATATATATAAAACATCAGATAATAAGAAATCAAGTGTAATGTGGACTGTGCCAACAATGTCAATCCTAACAGCTTCTCCAATAGGTAAAGACACAAAATAAGGCTTGTTAACACGTCTGAAATCAATGAATAAAGAAGAAATGATCACTTGCACCAGTATCAAGAATCCATGTATTAGAAAGACTAGGATAGAAAGGACTATAATGTAGCTTAATTAGGCTGATCAGAATTCATACCAACGAAATTTGCAGAGGAAACCATCTGATTATTGTCATTAGAAAGAGTATTTGCCTCATCATTTCTTGCTGGATTAGCCTGACTGTCATGAATACCATGCATAGACGAAGAATCAGTAGAATTTGGTTCTTCTGCCTAGTTATTATAGAACACATTTCCTGCAAACCTCCTTTGTCTATTCAAGAGATGATAACATTTATCAACAACATGCCCAAACTTCTTACAGTAATAACAAAAATTTGGCTTGTCTTCTCCAAGATACTAACAATTTCCTTTGTACCCATTTGAAACCATTTTGTTTCCCTTGTTTATTTGAGCATAATTGTTGTAATTGCCACGATTATAACCAGGGTTATTATAATTCCCATTGTTACCATAATTCATGCCCTTAGGTCCTTTATTACTCCAAGAACCTCATCTATTTCCACAGTTTTCAATCATCACAGCATAAGAATCAGCCTGAAACTGAGATGTATTATGGATCTCCCTCTGTTTCTCTTCTTGTATGAGGTTGTTGTAGATGACATACAGCTTTGGTAGAGGGCTTTGCATCAAAATTGTGCCCCTTACTCTAGCATAAGAATTATTCAGCCTCATTAAAATTTGAACTACTCGTTGATTTTCTTGAAAATGAAACTGTTTGTCTTGAGCACCACAATTGCATCTGGATTCATTCCCATGCGTGAAATTTCATCCCATACAAATTTCAATCCAGTGAAATATGTAACAATGTCATCTTTTCCTCGTGAAAATCAGCAAGTTTCTTTTGAACACCATACAATTGTGCTCCATTTGAGTGACCAAACCTCTCTTGTAACTCGTCCCAAGCATCTTTAGCAGTATTGTTAAAAAGAATGGAATCTTCTATTGTAGAAGACACATCTAAGAAAACACCACATCATTGATTCTCTACCAGTTCTTGGCAGTAGGGTGATTCGCAGGTGGTTTAGGAATATATCCATTTATAAGACCGATTTTGTTTTTAGCTGAAAGAGCAATCAGCATAGACCTTTTCCAACCACCATAACCTGATCCTTCAAACATATCAGCTACAAGCTTACCACCTGGTACCTCAGAAAGATGAACATAAAGAGGATCATTTACACCAATGGTGTTTGTATTATTATTATTAGTATCAGGCATTTTGAAGAAGAAAAATATTTAAGAAATCAGAGAATTTGAATGCGGAAGGAAAATCAGTGCAAGATCAAGACGACCTTGCTCTGATACCATGAAGAAATTCATGGTTTATCATGATTGAAAAGATGAATGTGTATGATTATGAGAAAGATTTGTTAAGTAATGTAGAGAGAAGATTTGTAGAGAGAAGATTAAGCAATTGTATTAATCAAGTTAATTTTACAATGTATCATGAGTTTACTTATATATATGAATTGATAAACCGACATATGAGCCAACTCCTTGTTCTAGTCGACTTATAACTAACTTATAACAAACTTATAACAAACTTTCTGTTTGTAACTAACTTTAGTTGACTACTCTAACTAACTTGTGATTTAGTTCATTCCAACAATAAAATTGTTTAGCATTTAATGCATCAAGTCTATTTTTTGAAATTGTTTTAGGTCTTCAAAGAATTACTTTGTTGCACTTAGACATTTATCTTATTTAATAATATCGATCTTTTTAAATTTATAAAGATGTCTTGGAGCCGAGTAGCTTTAAACAAAGGCAATAAGAGTAGATTGGTGAGTTGTTTTAGTGAACCGGGTTTAGCTATTTAAGTATATTTCTAAGCAAAGTGAAAAAATAACGTTGAACGTAGGTCTCGAAATAGAGACTGGACCAATTTAAAAAATATAGTTTTGTTTGATTATTTGCTATTACTTTTCGCTAATTTAATACTCTTTATTTTGTATTAGTCTGTTCAGTGCAACCGTAGAATTCACTGTGACATATTTTCAGCTAAACGCGTTGCTTGTATACTTTTAACTCAAATAGTTTTAAGTATCAATTTAGTTTAGTCTATTCTATAGGTTTTAAGTATCAATTTAGTTTAGTCTATTCTATAGGTTGCTTGTATACTTTTAACTCAAATACTTAGGGGTATCCGTTCTTGACTTTTTCACCTTTTATTTTCTTATTTTTCAATAAGGTGTAATGTATATCACAAATTCTTATTTTAGACGGACCATTTCCGTCTGAAAAATAAGACGAGATTATGTTGCCACTTTTTGATAAAATGTAACCACAACTTATATCAACTTGTTTTCAATAGTGGTTACATCTAACTGTAAAGTGGTTACAAAATCCCGTCTTATTGCTTTAGACCAAAATGGTCCGTCTGAAGCAAGACCAACTGAATGTATATATCATATTCCCTCCGTCCCGGTCATTTGTTTACCATTTTTATTTTAAGGTGTCTTATTCATTTGTTTACGTTTCTATATTAGGATGATAATGCATGAGTAATATGTGCATCCAATGGGACTATTGTCCACTTGTCATCTACCAAGTACAACCACAAATGATACCCTACTATTTTCTTGATAATTGTATCAAAAGTAAAGACAAATAAATAACCGGGACGGAGAAAATATTATATACCTGTAATATCGCATGTGGGAATAAAAAATATATAACTTCATTTCATCATACAAGTGACAAGTTTAGCCCGTAGTCCATATGACCGTTTCATAGTAATATAGTATGTATGAATTATTGTACTGTAGAAGTAAATGTCACACACATACAAGAAGAAAAAACACGCATTGCACTTATATAAAATGAATCAGTTAGATCCACCAAAGAGTTCTTTCAACTTTTTCACTTGAGTGGCATCCAACAAAGTGATCTTCTCAATAACTTTTGTAGGCAAATCATTTCCAAACAATGATGCGCTAGTAATTTGGAACCCAGGACTTGCGCTATTTAAGCTAACAAATGCAAGAGCTGGTTTTTTACCCACATTTACTTGAAAATGCAACAAACCTTGTGGGAATATCATTATGTCACCCTTGTATAACTTTTTATAATATACAGTATTATCTCCTGCTATAAATCCAGCTATGATTGGGCCATCAATTACCAAAATCAACTCCGAAACTCGATGCGAGTGGATTGGGACAACTCCACCTACACCGATATCAAGTCGAAGCATCGAAAGCCCTAACCCGTTTAAAGCAGGAAATGATAGGTCGATTGCAAAAGTGGTACCCAGTTTGAAGATGTTAGACGTGTTCGCTGGGACACCTAAGCCAGAAAATACGAAGTCGTCAACCGTTAAATTTGCCGGGTTTTTACATGGATACCCGGCGGGTCCGACTGGGTAACTAAAGTCTGCTACACAGAAATCGACAACAGTTGTAGCAGATGATACAGTAAAAAGGCCCAAGAGGGAAATTAGGAAGATGACTCTTGATATCACCATATTATCTGGGCGAAATGTTTAATTTGTTATGGCTGATTGTTGTAAAATTTTGGTTAAAGGAGTATTTTTTGTTGTGATTTGTGTTAATCAGGTGTCACCTTATATATAGGGCTGTGTAGGGTATGCATGAGGTTTTGTATAATTCAAATTGTGATTGCTTACGTGATTACGTGAATATATGTTCATATATAATTATGAACTATGTATAACAACCAATATGATGTCTAGCATTTGTAGGACGAACAGGACCCTCGAAAGTCTGAGGAAATTTCCACGAGCAATTTCGTAAGCCAAATATTATTACATACTCCTTCCGTTCCGGTCATTCGTTTATTTAGTATTTACATTTTAGCTAGTCTCATTCATTTTTTTACCTTTCTATATTAGGTTGACTTTTATAAGTAATTTGATATGCCAATAAGCTTAATGTCTACTTGTCATCTAATAACTATGACGAGAAATGTTCCTCTACTCTTTTCTTAATCTTTGTGCCAAAAAGCAAAGGTAAACAAATGATCGGGACAGAAGGAGTATGTCTTCGTAACTGTGAATTTTAACGGATCTAGTAGAAGTAAACCAGCTAAATTAAACGGGTCGTGTAAACGAATTATAGGTCCAGTTATATTATATTCGAATAAAACGGGCTAGACTTTATTTTGGATTGGTCGGGATTGTACAGGGTTCCGTGTAGGCTTCTGTAAAAATAAGGTCAGATATTAACGCATTTTAACAAATTATTATTTTCTTTAATTCAATTATAAACATATATGCATATAGGCATATAGGTATTTTTACTAGTTTATTAGTTAATATATGATATTAGTAAACATACACATTTTTTATTTGGTATATTCAGTATCACACGCTATACGATAGATGGTTGTTGATCAGTTAATAAACTTACGAGACAAGATGTGACAATATTTATGTGATAATTATTTAAGTAATTAAACATATGATAAAACAATACTTTTAAAAAAATATGCATATTTTATTTCAAAATTTCAGATTATTCTTCTCATTTTAGATTAGCTTTAGTTAATTACTTTAAATACAAATTTTCTATGAATTTAGTGATTATTTTGTCAGGAGTGTTTTTTGGGTCAGAAGTCTATGGCACGATCGGGATGGTCTTAACCCCAAATATGTCGGTTACTATTTAGTCGGGTCGCTTTCAGGTTCATGTTTAAAAGATCTGTTTATTTCTGGGGCAATTTTCGGCGGTGAGTCGGTTTTTTCAGTCAGGTTATCCTATACATTTCTCGGGCCCTATTCTTTTGAATCTTAACTTTTTATTATCTATTCATAACCAAGCTGATATGATCTTCCTTTTCTTAACTGTACTTATTTTATTTAGATAAACTTATAAAAGATGAACTTTTTATGAACATATAGGATCTTAAATGAACTTATAGAGTTTACCTTTTCTGAACTATACATAGAGGTTATAATCATTTCTTATATGAACTTCTAGAATCTGAACATAACCTAACATAATTATTATTAGGTTTTTCTATCACCATTATTACCAAATTAACCTTTTATTTGATCCTCTACATACTATGACAATAAGAAAAGCTTAAACATTCCCTTTCAAATCAAATCTGTACAAAGATGCAGTTACTTTGAGAAATAATATTTTAATTTATTCTATACATAATATTTTTGGCAACAGGACAAATGTCACACCCACTTACCTAGGAGCCTTTAGCAAGACCTTCACAAGTAAAAAGGGATGTTACCATTTTGATTTCATGAGACAGCACATATCACATCTTCAATCTGAAAACATGTTAATTTACTTTATTAATCAAATGTCAAAGTAATAATATTTCAAAGAAGTCCAACTCAATCCAATGCAAAGTGTAAACCTCCGCGATAGCACTAAATAAACCACACGAAACATGCGGCGGAAAAAATAGCAAGTTGTAAAAAGTTTTTATAGATAGAGTACGCGGATTCACCAAACCAAAATCAACAACTAAGGCCCTGTTCTTTTGGACTTAAACTCACCCCCTTTAAGTTCAGTTCAGCTCCTATAAGTTCAGTTCAGCTCCTATAAGTTCAGTTCAGTTCAGTTCAGCTCCTATAAGTTCAGTTCAGCTCCTATAAGTTCAGTTCAGTTCAGCTATAAGTTCAGTTCAGTTCAGCTCCTATAAGTTCAGTTCAGCTCCTATAAGTTCAGTTCAGTTCAGTTCAGCTCTTATAAGTTCAGTTCAGAAAAGTTCAATTCTTACAAATTAAGTTTAGAAAAATTATACGAAATATATTATTTATGAAAACCGATATAAAAACATTTGACATTAATTATTGGATACATACATTATCATTGAGACCGCCCGAAGAAATTGTAGAGTATTTCAACTATCGACATTCATTATTTTTGAATGAAAGTTGAAATGACATTTGGTTAATTGAAAAAAAGGTGGAAGATGTTAACAAAATATGCTCTAAATGTCACAAAAGTATCAAATGTCTATTATTGTTTCTACATTCACACTCCATAATTTTATAAGTATGCATACTCTTGGAATACCTATTATACAACATGACGTGAATATTCAAGAAACAGTAGATTCAGACATGTTTGATTATAAGCGGAAAAATGCCATGTTCAAGATACGAAACAAGATAGTAAAAAAACATTTGGCGAGACAATGGATTCGTTGTTTCGAGTGGTAGTGAAGATGAAGAAGAAAGTGATGAGGAAGATGATGATATAGAAATAGATAGTTAAAAAACGATGTAATATGTAATTTATTTTTTTATCGTAATGTAAACGTAGTAATCTGTATCAACAAACAAATGTATATAAATCGGAATAATTTTATTATCTTACCTTATGTTTTAGAGTATATTTTTTTTTGTATGACAACCCTTTCCAAAAGATAATGATTATAATAAAGTTCAGTTTAGTAAAGTTTAGATTATATAAGTTCTATTCAATTAAGTAAAATTAAGTTCAGAAAAGTTCAGCTCCTATAAGTTCAGTTCAGTTCAGTTCAGCTCCTATAAGTTCAGTTCAGCTCCTATAAGTTCAGTTCAGTTCAGCTCTTATAAGTTCAGTTCAGTTCAGCTCCTATAAGTTCAGTTCAGCTCCTATAAGTTCAGTTCAGTTCAGTTCAGCTCCTATAAGTTCAGTTCAGCTCCTATAAGTTCAGTTCAGAAAAGTTCAGCAAAATTCAGTCCAAAAGAACAGGGCCTAAATATAAAATTAGCTACAAGAAGAACTAAGTTCCTAAAAAAAACATTAAGTAAAAAAAAGAGTTTAAGCGAGATTGGGTAATCATCGATAAAAGTCGATGTCCCCTAGCTCACACAAGTCCAAACCAATAGAGCACCGACCTCAACCCGTTCTTTCATGAAACGTGAATGCCACAGTCAGTGCGGAGTAACTCGAGGTTCTCCCAGCCACATTACAAGAAAACAAAGGCAATTAGAGAATTTAGGCATGTATCATACATATATATAACATGATGAATCAGATGAAAGATATCATGCGATAACAAAACCATGTGAAGACTAAAAGAGACATAGCAAAATACACTTCAAAACTAGACACGACCAACCTTGGCAATTCTATAGTTACGAAATGTCTTGCATCTCACCTGAGCACAGAATCCATCCCTCCCACAAGACGTGCCATGCGGAAGAAACTCCAAATCATATCCAAAACAACAGCCGTGGTGGCAACAAGGGTATGGCGATCAACATGCAAAGACTGCAAGTTAAGAAGGGAGCTAGGGCAATATGTTGCTTATCCCACAAACTTGCTAAAGTGGCATCAGAATAAGGAGCAATGCCTGATGGCGATAACACCCGTACATCGGCAATGTAGTGACCACCAGAAATCTTCCTCCCACGTTGGCGTAGATTAAGCTCACTCAAATCAAGATCGTCCTCCATACTAAAAGAAGGAGGGGCCTCAGCTAAGGTCTTCTACACAAGCTGCAAACGACCACCAGGTACACACCAAGTAAGAATAGAACCGGGAATACTCTCCTCCTGACGTCGCCGCCTCACAACAGTCCTACGCTCAAGATTATTCCTAGGGGAGAAGGTCTAAAGTACACAAATAGACAACCCAAGAAAACTAATCCAAAAGGAGAGGTCAGCATAAGAATCAGCCACCGCATCTAACGCCCCTTTCAAAACCCGAGAAATGCCAAGGCGACAGTTGGGAGGGATAGATTTCACAGTGCACAACCCCATAAATAACAAACGATTAAACATAAAAATTGTCAAACCAACATGCACAACCCTAACATCAGACGAGGAAACCGACCGAGACAAAGTTGAAGGTCTGGGAATATTACAAATAATAAAACAAACAAGACCATGACCACAATCCGGGGGCGCCTCATAATAATCCTCCCGACTATGACAACATTCAGAACGAAATGTATGGGTGATATGGCACACCCTACACAACCAAACCTTCATACGCTTGAAAGTAATCACAGCATCATAAAAATGGCAAACTATCAGAAAGAGTATGACGGGTAAGCACCTGAGCATCGCCACTTCAATGCCGATCACGGAGGTGGTGGAGAATATAAGATTAAGTAAGACCTCGACCACTACCATCTAGACACCCACAGAGGCCAACAAAAGGACAATGGTAGCGAACAATATCAAGTATGCCTACAAAAATACGAGAAAATCAAACAGCAAAACTGAATACCAGACACATGCAAGAGCAGCCCACGAAGAGCAATACCCACGTCATACAAGTCGAAACCCTAAAGAAAAAATAAAATAAATAATAAACATAACCAAAACCCTACATGCTTCCACGAGACCAGCAACCTAGGAGTCAGGTCGAGCAAGGGCCCCACTAGTCACGTCAGTGCCGGAAAAAAAACAGACGGCAACCCATACGGCAAAAACCACAGGCACGTCAGGCTCACCGCATTACCCAAGGTGTAAAACGCACAACCCAAAGATTGACAAAGCACAACCAAGGGAACACTGATCGTTGTCAAACAAGGCCCCTTCGGCGCCGGCGACAACAACAACAACGATAAGAAATTAGAAGCACGAACCCTGAACAACAAGTGAGAAAAGAAAACCTAAACCCTAAATAAAACAACAAGATGACGGTGGTATAGTACACAGTGACCAGCGGTTGCCAACAAAATAGGTCGGCTGGCGGCGTATCATGAGGTGGCTATCGACGGCAGCACTCCCTCCCCCTCTCTCTCCATCGAACCTCCTCAATCTCTCTCTAGCACCCGTTCAAATTTATTATTATTATTATTATTATTATTATTATTATTATTTTTTTTTTTTTTTTTTTTTTTTTTACTATAAAGGGATGAGCGCAGCTTTCATTAATATAAAATTAAAAGTTTACGTGAAATTGGTGGGAAGCCGAGAGACAATCTGGGTCCCCACCCCTTTAGCTACAACAAAGCTAAGTCTTGTAAAAATATAAGCGGCCACCCGAGCCCTCGCATCGTGAGATACCGAGAATTTCTTAATCCGCTTAAGCAAGTCAATAGCATCCGAACCTAGCTCCCCAAGCGAAGAGAAAGAAAAGGGTAGGAAACCATAGCCAGCAGCCGCGCACAAATCCCCACACTTAGCACATTTGCGCTAAGCAGCATCAACGACAACCTGTCCCGTCACAAAATCAGCCATCCCAGTCTGTGTCAGGGTGGAAGACCCTGTCAAATCCACACACACATCACGTTCTCTATCCCAGTAATAAAGCAGCAAATCCGCAGGACGAAGAGGAGCCGCCATGTCCGTCAACTAAACCGATATCCACCTCCCTACCTGTAGAAATACCAGACATATAACAAATGTCGGATAAGGTGTCACGGACGAGGTTATGCCAATGCTTAACCCCTAGAGTGCCAGTAGAAGAAACAACGTGGTCTCCATAAATGTCATTAGCAAAAACCCGAGAGCAAGTAGGACAAGGCCTAGATACCCCGAATAAAGGAATATCCAGACGATATCCTAGCACACTATGGTAAGTCCTACCGTTCATAGTCTGACCAACCCAGAGATAGGAACCGCACGCAACCAATTAGAGGAGTGGGCACCCTGCTGAGACTTCCACAACGTAAGCTGACGCGGTGTCAAAGAGAAAACAAATTCTGCAGTAGCAGCAATCCTCGCAAAATATATATCTGCCAATATTTTCATAAGTTTAGGGGCAGCATATTCACTAGGATCACGTAAAAAAGAAGGACATGTTGTCTCCAAAAACACCCGCAAGGCATCAGTAAAAGTAGGACCAACATCTACAATACCAGAAGGCTGTAGTAGCTTGGCCTGCAACTCTGCAGAGTGCAAACGGGACGCCAAAAAAGCATAGTGCAAAAGATCCTTGGCAGCATAAACACCGAGCCCACCAAGATGAAAAGGGAAAGTGGCAAGGCGCCACTGCCAATACCCAAAACCAGGCCCAGACGCGGTGGCAATTCGTTCAAAAGCTAGAACGAAGTGCTGCATCAAAACGAAGATGGACAAACCCAAAGACTGTCGGAGAACAAGTACGAGGAGTAAAGTAGAGCTTAGAAATACCAGTACAAGCTCTAAGCTTGACAGTATTAGTCACTTTATTCGCTACAAGCTCACTGCCAAAATTAGAGCAAGTACTGACAGTCCCTCCCAACACCGAGACACCACGCAAAGGCCGAGCAATAGAAGGAGGGATAACACCAGGACTTCGACTACGAGGATCCTCAGTAGGCCAAAAAACCTCAATCTTAGCGACATTAAGATGGAGACCAAACTGAGGACCTTCGGCCATAATCAAATCCAAAACCTTCCCCACCTCCAAAGTATCCTCAACAATGGTGCCATCATCTAAGTACCAAGTTTGCAAACTCAAATCAAAAGAGTCTCGTATCTTGCACACCCAAGGACACAAAACCAAAGCGAAAAGCAAGGTGTTCAAAGGATCACCTTGCTGGACTCCCAGATAAGACCATAAGCAATGTTTCCCGTAATAAAGACGAGCAGGACTAGAGTAACATAACTCCACCCAACGAGAAAGAATCGGGCAACGACGGCGAACTTCTAGAAGCATGGTTACACGATCAACAAGGTTGAACGCATTCAGGAAATAAACAAGCAACATAGAAAGCCCCACACCCCCACCACTAACTTCAATGAACCGATTCAAGGCATGCAAGACAGCCTCTCCTCCATCACACACCCCAACCCCAAATTGAAGACCAGCAAAATAAGAACAAAAAGAAAGACCAACAAAACAAGCACCAACCTTAGAAACAAGACGCCTCCAGATGGTGCCAACAAAAATTGGACGAACACCACCACCCGGTTTAACAAGCGGCGTGAACAGAGCGCTCGCAATGTACTCACCAAGAGCTAGTGGACATCTCCCCTCAAGAAAATGATTAACCACCCTAGTAATAGAAGCGATCAGATCGTCAGAGATAGCCACATTAGCGTTACTTAAGCAGTCCATAAGGTGTTGGGCTCAAAATCCATCCCTCCCACAAGAAGTGCCATGCGGGAAAGTACGAATCATATACAAAACTACTGCCGAAGGGGCAATAAGAGAATGATAACCCACAGGCAAATGAGGCAATGAAGGAGATGAGGAGACATGGTGTTTCTCTCGCAAAGCCCCAAGAGTGGCATCAGAGTAAGGGGCGATGCCAAAGGAAGAAAGCACCCGAACAACAGCACTATAGTGGCCATCACAAATCTACCGCCAACATTGGCGGAGGTTAAGCTCACTTAAATTAAGATCCTCCTCCACATGAAACGAGGGAGGAACCTCATCCAAACACTCTCGCAAAAGCTGCAAACCACCTCCAGGCATCCCCCAAGCATGAATAGCCCTGGTAATACTCTCCTTCTGCCGCTGTTGCCTAACAACGGTCCTACACTCAAGATTACTCCTAGGGGCGAATGTCTTAAGTAGACAAACCAGGAGAGTCAACCACATTTTCCAAAACTCCTTTCAAAACCCGAGCAAACCCAAGACGACACTTAGGAGGAATAGATATCACGGTGCGAAGGCCCAAAGATAATAAACGTTCCAGTGAAGATATAGACCACTAAACAAGCTCAACCCCATCATCAGATGAAAGAACCGAAGGAGACAGAGCAGGAGGTCTTGGGATAACATAAATAATAAAGCTAATGATGCAATCACAATAATGCCGACACCTAGAGCGAAAGGTATGTGTTTTATGACACTTCCCACACAACCAAAGCCCCATCCGCTTCAAAGTGATCTCGACATTAGAGAAAACAGTCAGACTATCAGTAAGAGTTTGACGCTTAAGCCCCATAGCCCCATCAATACAATGTCGATCCTGAAAATGCTTTTGCCAGGTGCCCTTAGTAAGGCCCTTAGCACGACCATTCGGGCACTCATGAATACACGAAAAAGGACAATGGAATCATACAAAAACAGGCATGAATAAGAAAAAGGTAAAAAAATAATAAAACCTAAAAAGAAAACCACAAACTCACGTGCATGGCACGCCACACAAACAAACAGGCCGACGAACGACGATACCGCGAACGGCAGGAAAGACCCATCCCAAAGAGCCCAACCCGTCACCCAGCCAACCAGCAGCAGGCCATGATACAGCCGCCAACCACCAGAGTGAAGGAACCACCGCAAAGGAAACCTAAGCCGAAACCAACTCGCCGCAAACGATACTATATCTGCCTTGCTACTGGACACAGGAGACAGCAAAACACCCACTCATTCACGCTTGGAGAGGAGCAGTGGTATCCAGCACACGCCTGGAGAGGAGCAGTGGAATCCGGCAAGCCAAATACCGGCATCGCCCGACGACGCACGACATAGACAAAAGCCCTCCCCTCTCACGCTTGTTCAAAACTCTACAAACCCTATAACACCAGCCACGACCAAATAATGTCAGCCAAGAGTGACCGCCGCCGTGAGGAGACAATCTTACGGACTTGGTGGTGGTGGCAGAGTCGTACAAACGCGCGCGATCCCCTCCCTCTCTCTCCTTCTCTAAACGCGAACCACCAACTACCCCACCACATCCGGCGACGTGAGGTCTGGATAGCCTGGTTGGATGGTGGTGCTCGTAGTGGCAGCAACGCCGACCGCAGAACGAGAAAGCAGCCGCACGAAAAACCCTACTCCCTCTTTCTCCCTCTCTAAACGCTCTTTTTCAAAATTATTGTTATTATTATTATTATTATTATTATTTTTTTTTTTAATGTTTTTTTATTATAAGATGCGCGCAGCTTTCATTAAAATAAAATGAAAAGTTTACATGAAGTTAATGGGGAGCCGCAAGACAATCTGGGCCCCTACCCCCTTAGGTACAAGAAAGCTAAGTCTAGTAAAAATATAAGCGGCCACCCGAGCCCCAGCATCCCGAGATACCAAGAATATCTAGATCCTCTTGACCAAGTCAACAGCATCCGAGCCCTGCTCCCCAAGCGAAGAGAAAGAGAAGGGTAGGAAACCATAGCCAGCAGCCGCGCATAAATTCCCATACTTATCACATTTGCGGTAAGAAGTATCAGCGACAACCTATCACGGCACAAAATCAGACATCCCAGTCTGAGTCAAGGGGAAGACCCTGTTAAATTAACACACAAATCACGCCCTCTGTCCCTGAAATAAAGTAGCAAATCACCAGGACAATGAGATCTGCCATGCTCGTCAACCAAAACAATATCAGCCGCCTTACCCGAAAAAATATTAGACCTATAGCAAATATCGAATAAGATGTCACGAACTAGCTTATGCCGATGCTTAACCCCGACAGTACAAGTACAAGAAACGGCGTGGTCTCCATACACATCATCAGCAAAAACCCGAGAACAAGCAGGACAAGGCCTAAATACCACGAATAACGGAACACTCATTCGATACCCTAGCACACAACGGTAAGTCCTCCTGTTCATAGTCCGACCCAAACCGGAGATACGAACTGGACGTAACCAACCAAAGAAGTGGGCACCCTGCTGAGACTTCCACAACGCAAGCTGACGCAGTGTCAAAGAAAACACAGATTCTGAAGAAGCAGCAACCGTCGCGAAATATAAATCTGCCAATTTCTTCATAAGTTTAAGGGCACCGATTTAACTAGGATCACGAAAAAAATCAGAACTAGTAGCCTCCGAAAACACCCGCAAGGCATCGTTAAATATAGGACCAGCATCTACAATACCAGAATGCCGTAGGAGCTCAATGGTCTAAGTCACTCTCTTCCCCACAAGCTCACTGCCAAAAATAGGACAAGTATGACAGGTCCACCCAAAACAGAGACACCACGCAAGGGCCGAGCAATAGTAGGGGGTAAAACACCGGGAAGCAGACTCCGTGGATCCTCAATAGGCCAAAAGAACTCAGTCTTGGCCACATTAAGATGGAGACCAAAACGTGGCCCATCTACCATAATCAAATCCAAAACTTCCCCCCACCTCCAAAGTGTCCCCAACAATGGTGCCATCATCCAAATGACATGCCTGTATAGTAAGATCAAAGTAGTCCTTGATTTTGCACACTAAGGGATGCAAAACCAAAGCGAAAAGCAAAGGGCCTAAGGGATCACCCTGCTAAACACCCTGACAAGACCATAAGCAATGCTCCCCATAATAAAGACGGGCAGGACTAGAGTAAAAAAATTGCACCCAACGGGAAAGAATCGGACAACGACGACGGACTTCCTGTAGCATAGTCACACGCTCAACAAGGTTGAAAGCATTTTGGAAATCAACCAGCAACTTAGACATTCCCACATCACCACCACATACCTCAATGAGCCGATTCAACGCATGCAAGATAGCCTCTCCTCCACCAGACACCCCGACCCCAAACTGAAGGCCCGCAAAATAAGCTGACAAAGAAGGACCAACCAAACAAGCACCAACCTTAGAGACAAGACGTCTCAAGACAATGCCAATAGCGATAGGACGAACACCCCTGCCCGGTTTAACAAGCGGCATGAGCGGAACGCTGACAATGTACTAAACAAGAGCTACAGGGCACCGACCCTCTAAAAAAAGATTAAGCACTCGAGTAACAGAAGCGATCAAATCATTAGAGACAGCCAGAGCAACACCATTAAACTAGTCCCTAAGGTGTTGGGCACGAAGCCCATCCCTCGTGCAAGAAGTGCCACGCGGGAAACCACGAATCATATCCAAAACTAGTGCCAAAGAGGCAACAAGAGAATGATGATCCACCAGCAAATGAGGCAGTCAAGGAGATGAGGCGATGAGATGCTTCTCTCGCAAAGCACCAAGAGTTGCATAAGAGTAGGGGGCGACGCCAGAGGAAGAAAGCACCTTAACAGCAGCTGTATAATGACCATCACAAATCTTCCGCCGACACTGGCGGAGGTTAAGCTCACTCAAATCCAGATCCTCCTCCACATGATACGAAGGAGGCACCTCAGCCAAACACTCCTGCAAAAGCTGCAAACCCACTCTAGGCACCATCCAAGCAAGAATAGCCTTGGTAATACTCTCCTCCTGACGTTGTCGCCTAACAGCAGTCCTACACTCAATATTACTCCTAGGAACGAAAGTCATAAGCAGACAAAGATGCAACACAAGCAAACGAACCCAGCATGAGAGGTCACTAGGAGAGTAAGCCACATCATCTAAAACCCCCTTCAAAACCCGAAGCAAACCCAAGACGACACTTAGGAGGAATAGATTTCACGGTGCGAAGACCCAAAGAAAAGAAACGATCAAGTGAAAATATAGAACACTGAACAAGCTCAACCCCATCATCAGATGAAAGACCCTAGGGTGATGGAGCCGGAGGTCTTGGGATACCATGAATAATAAAGCTAACGATGTCATCACCACAATCCACAGGCGCAACAATATCACCGCGACTATGCCGACACCTAGAGCGACATGTATGAGTTTTAAAGCACTACCCACATAACGAAAGCCCCATACGCTTCGAAATAATCTCGGCATTAGAGAAAACGGTCAGACTATCAGTAAGAGTTTGGCGTGTAAGCCCCATAGCGCCTTCATGACAATGTCGATCCTTAAAATGCTTTTGCCAGGCGGCCTTAGTAAGACCCCTACCATGACCATGCGGACACTCTTGAATACCCAAAAAAGGACAATGAAAACGAACCAAAACAAGCATGAAGAAGAAGAAAGAAACGAGGCCTAATGGGCAACAAACCCTAAACCAAAAGTCAACCAAATAATTAAAAAAAAATCGAAAGTCAAACGAAATAAAAAAAAAAAACTTAAAACCCAACGACCAAAGTCCACAAAAAACACGCATGGAAGGTCGAACAACGAACACCAAACACTGGCGGCAACCACGACTTGAGACGGGCGACATTAGGCGGACAACCCACCACGAACAGTGACTTGTGGCCAGCGCATTGACCGCACTAACGACAGCACAAGGAAACACGCAGATGGAGAAGCCTTACCGGAGACACAGCAAATAAAACTGCCACGTGAGGTGATCGGAAGGTGAAGGAGGCCGACGAAGACTGACCGTCCGGCAAGGCTGAGCAACGACCCAATCTGGCCAAATCTCCAAAATCGCCTTGTACGGTGTTCGTTATTCGAAAAACGGCAAACCCCTCCCTTGACAAGCAGCGGACCCCTCCCTCGACTAGCAGCGGCCAAACACCAGCAACGTGAGGTCTTGTGGTCGTTTGGTGTTGGCGGCAACACAAGACAGGCGGCTGCCTATCCTCCTTCTCTCTCACGGGATCCTCCACAAACCCCACGCAAAAACCATACACACCTGACACCACAGAACTAAACCACCAACAAGCCACCCACATCGACCACGTGAGGACTGAGTGGTGTGAGTGATGTGGTGGAAACCCTTCGTCTGGCGCCGATTCGAACCCAGCAAGCCCGAATCGCCTCTCGATGATCACACTCCCTCCATTATTATTATTTTTTATTTTTTATTTTTTTTATTTATTTTTTATTTTTTTATATAATGCGCGCAGCTTTCATTAAAATAAAATGAAAAGTTTACATGAAATTGGTGGGGGAGCCGAGAGACAATCTGGGCCCCCACTCCCTTAGCTATAGCAAAACTAAGCCTAGCAAAAATATAAGCGGCCACCCGAGCCCCAGCATCCTGAGATACCGAGAATTTCTGGATCCGCTTGAGCAAGTCAACAGCATCCGAGCCCAGCTCCCCAAGCGAAGAGAAAGAGAAGGGTAGGAAACCATATGCAGCAGCCGCGCATAAATCCCCATACTTAACACATTTGCGCTGAGCAGCATCGGCGACAACCCGTCCCGGCACAAAATCGGACATCCCAGTCTGAGTCAAGGGGGAAGACCTTGTCAAATCAACACACACATCACGCCCTCTGTCCCAGGAATAAAGAAGCAAATCCGCAAGACGAAGAGATATGTCGTGCCCGTCAACCAAACCGATATCAACCTCCTTACCCGCAGAAATACCAGACCTATAACAGATGTCAAATAAGGTGTCACGAACGAGGTTATGTCGATGCTTAACCCCCACAGTACCAGCACAAGAAACAGCGTGATCCCCATACACATCATCAGTAAAAACCCGAGAGCAAGCAGGACAAGGCCTAGATACCGCGAATAACGGAACACCGAGGCGATACCCCAGCACACAACGGTAAGTCCTCCTGTTCATAGTCTGACCCAACCCAGAGATAGGAACCGCACGCAACCAATCAGAGGAGTGGGCACCTTGCTGAGACTTCCACAATGCAAGCTGACGCGGTGTCAAAGAGAAAACAGATTCTGAAGAAGCATCAACCGTCGCGAATTATATATCTGCCAATTTCTTCATAAGTTTAGGGGCAGCGATTTCACTCGGATAACGTGAAAAATCAGAACCTATAGTCTCCGAAAACACCCGCAAAGCATCGTCAAAAGTAGGACCAGCACATACAATAACAGAAGGCCGCAGGAGCGTAGCCTGCAAAACTGCAGACTGCAAACGGAAAGCCAGAAAAGCATAGTGTAAAACATCCCCCGCAGCATAAACACCGAGTCCACCCAAATGAAAAGGGAAAGTGTCAAGGCGCCACTGCCAATCCCAAAAACCAGGCCCAGACGCGGTGACAATACGTTCCAAGCTAGAACGAAGCGCTGCATCAAAGCGAAGATGGACAGACCCAAAGACCCCCGGGGAGCAAGTACGGAGGGAAAAATAGAGTTTAGAAATACCAGTACAGGCCCGAAGCAGAAGCAACTCACATTGCGGGTCCTCAATCCTCGCGACTAAGTCCATAAGCTCAACGGTCTTAGTCACTCTCCTCGCCACAAGCTCACTGCCAAAAATGGGACAAGTACTGACAGGTCCACCCAAAACAGAGACACCACGCAAGGGCCGAGCAATAGAAGGGGGGAAAACACCGGGTAGCCGACTTTGAGGATCCTCAATATGCCAAAAGACCTCAGTCTTAGCCACATGAAGATGGAGACCGAAACGAGGCCCATCTGGCATAATCAAATCCAAAACTCTCCCCACCTCTAAAGTGTCCCCAACAATGGTGCCATCATCCAAATACCATGCTTGCAAAGTAAGATCAAAGGAATCCCGGATGTTGCACACTAGGGGATGCAAAACCAAAGCGAAAAGCAAAGGCCCTAAAGGATCACCCTGCTGGACACCTTGACAAGACCACAAACAATGCTCCCCATAATAAAGACGGGCAGAGCTAGAGTAACTAAACTCCACCCAACGAGAAAGAACCGGACAACGACGGCGGACTTGCTGTAGCATAGTCACACGATCAACAAGGTTGAAAGCATTTTGGAAATCAACTAGCAACATAGACAGTCCCACATCACCACCACGGGCCTCAATGAGCCGGTTCAAGGCATGCAAGATAGCCTCTCCTCCACCGGACACCACAACCCCAAACTGAAGGCCAGCAAAATAAGCAGACAAAGAAGGACCAACCAGACAAGCACCAGCCTTAGAGACAAGACGTCTCTAGACAATGCCAACAGCGATAGGGCGAACATCCCCGCCTGGTTTAACAAGCGGCGTGAGCGGAGCACTAGCAATGTACTCACCAAGGGCTACAGGGCACCGGCCCTCCATAAAAAGATTAACCACCTTAGTAATAGAAGCGATCAAATCATCTGAGACAGCCATAGCAGCGCCACTCAAACAGTCCAGAAGGTGTTGGGCACGAAGTCCATCCCTCCTGCAAGAAGTGCCACGCGGGAAACCACGAATCATATCCAAAACCACTGCCGAAGAGGCAACAAGAGAATGATGATCCACAGGCAATGGAGGCAATGAAGGAGATGGCGCGACAGGATGCTTCTCACGCAAAGCACCAAGAGTGGCATCAGTGTATGGGGCGAAGCCGGAGGAAGAAAGCACCCTAACAACAGTTGTATAATGACCATCACAAATCTTCCGCCGACACCGGCGGAGGTTTTGCTCACTCAAATCCAGATCCTCCTCCACACAAAACGAAGGAGGAACCTCAGCCAAACACTCCTGTAAAAGCTGCAACCCCCCTTCAGGCACCCCCAAGCAAGAATAGCCCTAGTAATACTCTACTCCTGACGGTGTCGCCTAACAGCCGTCCTACACTCAAGATTACTCCGAGGAGCGAAGAATTCTTATGCAGACAAATAGGCAACACAAGCAAACGAACCCAGCAGGAGAGATCACCAGGAGAGTCAACCACATCATCCAAGACCCCCTTCAGAACCCGAGCAAACCCAAGACAGTACTTAGGAGGAATAGATTTCACGGTGCGATGGCCCAAAGAAAATAAACGATCGAGCGACGATACAGACCAATGAACAAGCTCAACCCCAACATCAGATGAAAAAACCGAGTGAGACGGAGCCGGAGGTCTAGGGATACCATGAATAATAAAGCTAACGATGCCATCACCACAATCTGGAGGCGGAACAATGTCACCCCGACCATGCCGACACCTAGAACGAAACGGATGGGTTTTAAAGCACTCCCCACACAACCAAAGCCCCATCCGTTTCAAAGTAATCTCGGCATTAGAGAAAACCGTCAGACTATCAGTAAGAGTTTGACGCGTAAGACCCATAGCACCAGCAATACAATGTCGATCCTGAAAATGCTTTCGCCAGGCGGCCTTAGTAAGGCCCCTACCACCGCCATTCGGACACTCGTGAATACAAGAAAAAGGACAAGGAAACCGTACTAACACGGGCATGTAAGAAAAGTAACCAACAAAGCCAAAGAAAAACAATCAAAACTAAGCATGCATGAAAGTGCATGGAACGCACTAACGAAAGCAAAACCCTAAAGAAAAGAAAAGACAACCAGTCACCAGCCGCAAACACCAGCCATGGGCTGATTAGTAGGTGGCCGACACACACAAACAAAGGGACGACACACCTGGAGACAAGCCACAACAAGTGGTGGGTCGAACCACCAGCAGCCACCACGACACCAAGCCCCGAAAACCCGAAACAGTCACAGGGCAGTCCAAAGGCGACGAACCACAGGGACTCGGCAGCCACACCACCAGACACAGCCTCCAGGCGACGAGATACCCACACCACCAGACCGCAGCCACCAGACGACGGCCACGAAAAATCGCAACAACCAAAAACACCACTGCCAGGCGAACACTCCCTTACCAAAGCCTCCCTAGCACAAACCACCACATACCCCTCCACAGCCGGCGTCGGAAGGCATGGTGAAGCGCGGTGGCCGGTAGTGTAGAAAGGTAAGCCGCAACCCTAATCCCGCAAAAACAAACGACGACTTACGCGAAGAGGCAGGCGTCGCAGGGCTAAGCGCCGGGAAAGGAAGGCCGGAGGTGGTGGCGGTCAGGAAGGGCGACAACAAACGGCGGCCGCAGCTGCACACCTGCAGCAGCAGAAACCCTATAGCACGATCGCCAAAACGCTCTCTCACCCTCTCTCTCTCTCTCACGTTTTCAAATTGGTATTATTTTTATTATTATTATTATTATTATTATTATTATTATTATTATTATTATTATTATTATTATTATTATTATTATTATTATTATTATTATTATTATTATTTTTTTTTTTTTTTTTTTTATTATTATATGCGCGCAGCTTTCATTAAAATAAAATGAAAAGTTTACATGAAGTTGGTGGGGAGCCGAGAGACAATCTGGGCCCCCACCCCCTTAGCAATAGCAAAACTAAGCCTAGCAAAAATATAAGCGGCCACCCTAGCCCCAGCATCCTGAGATACCGAGAATTTCTGGATCCGCTTGAGCAAGTCAA
>JAIUZE010066222.1:0-37943 GCA_022085475.1 Heliosperma pusillum
GTACATTTCGTTTGTAGAATATTATTTCCGTTTTGTAAATGACCTTTTTATGTTATGACACCTTCGTTATGTATTATTATATTTCTTTTATGTATTTAAATAATTTTTTTTTTCTTTCCGCAAATTTGAGGGTGTCACAGTTTTTCTAAC
Organism: Heliosperma pusillum; assembly: GCA_022085475.1. Classification (NCBI taxonomy): domain Eukaryota; kingdom Viridiplantae; phylum Streptophyta; class Magnoliopsida; order Caryophyllales; family Caryophyllaceae; genus Heliosperma; species Heliosperma pusillum. The sequence continues at coordinate 151 of JAIUZE010066222.1, forward strand.
GTGTGTCCTAAGGGCACATGTTAATAAGCTAATTAGGGAAATATTCAAAAGATATTTTTCTTAATTATGGTAAAAACCGAATTATTAAGTACTAAATTGAATTTAAAGAGAGTAAGTTGAAGTCTAAATGAACATGGCTAAGTAGAAAGAATAGTGAAAGTAATAATCTACCCACCTTACTAAAATGTAAGCAAGCCAAACTACTGTTCAAAATGAACAGTAATAAGGAGTGTCACTTTGCTTGCTTTTGGGTCAAAACACTGCGTTTTGGGTTTCACTAATAAACTTCTTTTATTTTGGTTCACTCAGTTGCTCTTACCAGTTACCAGCCACACATTCCCGATCTTCATTCTAACCTATTTTTTTCCCAATCCTCTTCACCCTCAAATCGCCATTGTTTAATTGCCTTTCGCCTTAGCTTCTCCCTCTATAAAATCCCATCGAAAGAGCGTGCTCAGTCAGTCATGGTGATTTTTATCTCAGGTATTTAATTTTCCTAACCCGAGTCCGTTTTTTAAATAATGCTCAAAAAATAAATATTTGTCGTTTTGGGTCGGGTTTAAAACTATTTATCAAAATGGTGTCCACGTAGGCTCGGATTTCGCGAACCAAAAACACAGAGGAAACACGCCATTGGCAATGGCGTGTTTCTAATGAGTAGGAAAATGCAAACTTACAAAAATGGACTAAAAGTAAACACGCCGTTGGGAATGGCGGGTTTTCTTACAGAGACACGCCATTGGGAATGGCGTGTCTGTGAATAGTACAATTTTTTTTTTTTTTTTTTTTTTTAAAAAAAAAATTTTTTTTAGAAAAAAAAAAAAAAAAATTAAAGACACGCCATTAGGAATGGCGTGTTTGTTCCGTATTTCAGGTTTTGAAAACACGAGCCTACGTGGACACCATTTTGATAAATAGTTTTAAACCCGACCCAAAACGACAAATACTTATTTTTTCAGCATTATTTTAAAAATGAATTCTCCTAACCCTAGCTTTTATTTTCGTTTGCGCTATTATATTGGGTAATTATTATATGTTCGGTAAGTTGAAATATTGAGTACTATTTTAATTGACTTCTTTTGTAAAGTATATGTGAAATATTATTTTTATTTACTTCAGAAACACAATGATACAAGGATTGTTTATATACTAGTTACAAGGCTTAGGGAAGAGAAACCCTAATACAATATTTCCTAAATACAGAAGACGGAATATGGAAAACGGAATATTAACAAGTTACCTAATTACATAATATTCCTAATACGGTCCCGCAAGATGGACGACCCAAAGGCGAGACCAATCTTGGAAACCAAAAATGTGAAACGAGGGGATGGAAGAGCCTTAGTGAGGAGGTCCGCGAGTTGATCATCACCAGAAATATGAGTAACACGAAGAAGACCTTGTTGTACTTGTTCACGTACGAAATGAAAAGACATGGCAAGATGTTTCATACGAGAATGAAAGACGGGATTTTGAGAGTAATGAGTGGCACTCAGGTTGTCACAGTAGATAACGGGAGTCGGAGAGGATGGAGCACGGAGCTCAGTGAGCAATGACTGAAACCACATGAGTTCAGTAGTTGTTGCAGCAACGGCGCGGAATTCAGCTTCAGTGGACGAGCAAGCTACGGCACGCTGCTTTTTGGAAGACCAAGACAAAGCATTGCGACCAAAATAGGTAATATAACCGGTAGTGGAGTGTAACGCATCATGATCACCACCCCAATCCGCATCACTATAAGCATGAAGACAGGGGGGAGAGTTGCGATAAAGTTGGAGACCCACATTAGAGGTACCATTGAGGTAGCGGAGGAGACGCTTTAAGGCGGCCCAGTGAAGTTCAGTCGGAGATTGCACAAATTGAGCCAATCTATTAACGGTGTAGGCTATGTCGGGGCGGGTGAACGACAGGTATTGGAGACTACCAAGCAAGGCACGATAGTCAGTGGTGTCGACGAGAGGAGAGCTCCCGTCTTTGTGAAGGTGAGGGTGCACGGCCTGAGGAGTGGTGGCCGGTTTTGACTCAAGAAAATTGTGTTTGCTTAGTAAATCATGAATGTATTTGGTTTGAGTGAGGACTAGGCCGGTGGTGTTTGGTGTGACTTCAACTCCTAAGAAGTAAGATAGCAAGCCTAAGTCCTTTAGAGCAAAACGAGACGCTAGTGTAGTGATAAATGACGCGACATGACTTTTGTTGGGACCAGTGACAATGATATCGTCAACATAGACCAGTAGATAAATAGTGCAAGACGGTGTTGTGAGTAAAAATAGGGAGGGATCGGCTAGTGAGGCACGAAACCCAGTGGAGAGCAAATATTGTTTTAGTGTCGTATACCAAGCTCGTGGTGCTTGTTTGAGACCGTAAATGGCCTTTGTGAGTTTGCATATATGATTAGGATGCTTAGAATCAACGAAACCAGCAGGTTGTTCCATATAAACAGTGTCAGTCAAGTGACCTTGTAAAAAAGCATTATTAATATCTAATTGACGGAGTTCCCAAGAATTTATGAGTGCAAGAGAAAGTAGAGTACGTACCGTTGCAGGTTTAACCACGGGACTAAACGTGTCCGAGTAATCAACACCAGGACGTTGAAGAAACCCCTTCGCAACAAGTCGAGCTTTATATTTGTCGACGGTGTTATCGGGTTTGTATTTAATACGATATATCCACTTACATCCGATGACATTATAGGACGGGTTAGGTGGTACAAGTGCCCAAGTGTTGTTGTTTTGGAGAGCTGTAAATTCAGCGGTCATGGCATCACGCCATTGAGGGTCGATGAGGGCTTGTTTTGTGGTGTTGGGAAGACGAGTTGGCGGAAGCAATGTGGCCATTTTGGCATACTTGGGATTGGGCACACGGATGTTGTTGGTGAGGCGGGTGATGACACGGTGTGGTGGAGGAGGGGGTGGGGGAGGGGGGGTGGTAGGAGTGGACAGGGGAGTAACAGGCGGGGAAGGGTGAGATGGGGCAGCAGAAACAGGGGATGGGGGAGCAGGGGAAACAGGGGACAGGGGAGCAGGGGAAGTGGGTGAGGCAGGGGCATTGAGGGAGGCAGGGGGTGGAGGGGAAGTAGGAGGAGGTGGGGACTGGTGGACTGGGGGTTGGGGCTGCTGAACTGGAGGTGGGGGCAGCTGGTCGTGAGACCAGGAGGTGGTGGGTGTGGTGGTGGAAGGGGACGTGGATGGAGTCGTGAGAGTAGGGTATGGGAACACGGTTTCAAGAAATTTGACATGACGAGAGACGAATACTTTGTTTGTAGTCGGGTCAAGACAATAGTATGCACTCTGAGATAGAGAATAACCCACAAAGATACAAGGTTTGGAGCGGGGTTCTAGTTTATGACTAGTGTAGGGTCGGAGCCACGGGTAGCATAGGCACCCAAAGCACCGGAGTTTGTCGTAGTTGGGAGTGTGACCGAATAATTTGAGATAGGGCGAGGAGTTGGCAAGAGTGATAGTTGGCATACGATTTATGAGATAAGTGGCGGTAGCAAATGCGTGAGTCCAGTAGACGGTGGGTAAGTGAGCATGAGTAAGAAGAGCTAGGCCGGTTTCGACAATGTGACGATGGCGACGTTCAGCATAGCCATTCAACTCAGGTGTGTGTGGTGGAGTGGTTAAGTGGCTAATACCACGGTCATTGAGTGTATGAGCCATCTTAATGTATTCACCACCATTGTCGGAAAAAATTTGTATGATAGGTCGTTTAAAAAATTTTTCCACGAGTTTTTGAAAGCGAATAAACACGGTTGTAGCATCGGATTTGAGCTTGAGAGGATAAAGCCATATGTACTTGGTAAAGTGATCAACAAAAATAAGGTAGTATTTAAAATTGTCATAAGACGGTACCGGAGACGACCAGACATCAGTGAATAATAAGTCTAGAGGAGCTTTAGACGAAATAGTAGAAACATTAAATTCTAGCTTATGACTCTTGTGAATAGCACAAGAATTACAAGGATTATTGATATTAAAAGTAGCATTGCTGAAAAAATTAGAGCGTAAATATTGTAAAATCTTGGAGGATGGGTGACCAAGACGGTGATGCCAAGCGATATCCGAGGATAGGTGAGAGGTGTAAGCAGCCGGTTTGGGAGGAAGCCATTCATAGACACCACCAGTTCCCGAGCCGCTAATAAGAGTCCGATGCGTTTTGAGGTCCTTAATGGCAAAAGCAGTGGAAGAAAATTCAAAGTAAGCGTGATTGTCATGACAAAATTTGGAAACAGAAAGAATGTTACGAGAAATTAGCGGAACACACAAGACGTTTTCAAATTTAAGAGACAAAGACGAAGATTGAAAAATATGAAACGAACCAGTGTGAGTGATAGGTAAGGCAGAACCGTCACCGATCAGGAGATCATCGCCACCATTGTAAGGAGAGTGAAGGGCGAGGTTGTCAAGGTCACTAGTAATGTGATGTGTAGCACCACTATCAAGGAGCCACGGGCGTGATGGGTCATCGGGATTAGGGTTAGGATGGGTAGTAGCGGTGTGGGCTTGAGGTGAGGGACGGTCAGTCCGAGTGACAAAGGTGGAGGAGGCTGGAAAGACAACATTAGGGTAGTCCTTCTTGAATTTATAGCAAGATGAGATGACATGACCAACCGCACGACAATACTGACACTTTCCTTTGAAAGGGGCAGGGTTGGAGTTGGTGGAAGACACGGCCTGATTGGGTTGTGGGGTGGGTGGGGCATACGGCTGGTTGTAGGGACGGTTGTGGGCACGATAGGCAGCATTGGCAGTAGCGGGAAAAGGGGCCGGGATAGCCTGGTGTTTGATGGTGAGGTCAAAGTTCATGAGTTTCTCATGGAGATTGTCGAAGGAGATGGGGTCGTCCCTAGCATTGACGACATCAATTAAGGGTTTGTAAAGGGCATAGTCTAAGCCACGAATGACGTGAGCGGTAATGTCTTCCGGGTCAAGAGGTTTTCCAAGGGAAGCGAGTTTGTCAGTGCACGCCTTAATGGAGTGCATATAGTCAGTGACAGTTTGGTTTGTGGTTTTTGAAATAGAGTTGAGACGGTCTTTAACTTGTAATATATGAGCACGAGACGGTTTGGCATAAGTTTGAGCAAGAGAGGTCCAAAGGGCATAGGAGGTGGGTTCACGCATAACAAGAGCATGAATATGAGACGAGAGGGTTCCTACAAGGGCTCCTTTGAGAAGATGGTCTTGTCTTTTCCAAGTAAGATGAGACGGATTGGGTTTGGTTAGGTTTTTGTCATCATCAGTGGGGGCAGGAAGAGTTTCCGGTGGGCAAGGGTAAGAACCGTCTAAATATTTGAGAAGATCGTATCCAAAAAGAAACGAGGTTACCTGATCAGCCCATTGCATATAGGTGAGGGGCGTGAGTTTGTCTACCATCGAGAGGTTGACGAGGTATAAAGGAACGGTGGGTTCGTGCACATTGACGATGGAGTTTGCGGAGCTCGACATGACGAAGGGAATTTCGACTTGGTCACGGGTTGAAGACGGTGGAGCACGAATAATCTTCGTGGTTGCGTTTTGTGCGTGAGGCGGTTGATATTAGGATCGATGAGCTCTGATACCATGTAAAGTATATGTGAAATATTATTTTTATTTACTTCAGAAACACAATGATACAAGGATTGTTTATATACTAGTTACAAGGCTTAGGGAAGAGAAACCCTAATACAATATTTCCTAAATACAGAAGACGGAATATGGAAAACGGAATATTAACAAGTTACCTAATTACATAATATTCCTAATATCTTTATCGTGGGTTTCATTCATATATTTTTTTTTATCGTTGTGAATGCATTGAGCGTATTTAATTTGAAGGTGAAGAAGAAGTCAATTGAGTATTTCGCTCAGGAGAGCGACAAGTCTCATACGACTAAAGTTCATAAAGTTTATATGTTACCCCATTCCATTATCGCATTTCAGTTTCAATCCGTATGGTGAATCTGAGGCTTTCTCGAGGTTAGCGTCTTTTGAACACCGGATCTCTTTTATATGTTTTGCTGGTTTGATGGAACTTGGGATTTTATTGATGCATTTTTTTTTTCAGGGTTCGGATATGGTTTTGAGCTAAACATCGAACCTTTCATGGTAAGACTCTTGCTAATTTCTTTCAATTATGTGCTATGTATGCTTTATATTCCGGGTTTGATCAAAGTAAACACTGATAAGCGAGTCCCTATTTCCAAGACTATATAGGCATCTTTGAATTCCTCTATTCATCGGCTTCTTTAAACCTTAAATTTTTTTTATCTCAACTAACATACAACAACAACCATTCTCCATCTCCTCAACAAACTCCCACACAAAAAGAAGGTGAGTTTATCGAGAAAACTGTAGAAGAAGTTTCCCCAAAATTCCGATTTCTAAATCTGGTGATTTACTGACCACAAGCTATTTACTTTTGATTGTTATTCGTTATTTAATTACTTTGTTTAGAAATATCCGACACAAATGTGTGTCCAAGTGTCGGACTCGGCTATTTTGATGAAAATCATGCATGTTTTGGGTTAAAATGAACTGTCTAACTGTCATACCCATCTACAAGTGCAGTGTGTATGGCTAATATTTTCTTTTAAAATATTTTTTCCCTCCTGCTTGCGTCTTCCATGTGCAATATAGCTCATATTCATTTGGTTTTCGGTCATTTTATACAAGTTTAGTGCTTTTGTGCAAACCATGAATACAAGGGTGATCTTTGGTGTTTTTCTATACACGTGTTAAATAGTTATCTTTTACGTTTTCTACATAATTTGTATGGGTTAAAAAGTTGATTTTTTACCTCTAAAATATGAAGTCTTGGATTAAAAGTAGCTTTCTTTTGTCTATAGACTAAATAACGCTTAACTCATAGAAGTTGAGTGACGAACTGACGATTAATATTGTTGGTGGGTTGGAATTTTTTCAGTACTTAGATCCACCTTGTGTGACCTCTTTGAGTTTAGAATACATTTTGTTTGTTTTACACAAACCACCATTGATGGCCTGTTGGGCACACCTGGAAGGATGCATAAGCTGTCCCGACCCTCGTTATTGAAAAATAAAGCCCCTTTCTCAACCTCTGAAAAGTTTATTTTTTCCTTTTTAAACTGGTTCGCTTTAACTCTGAAAACTTTATTGAAGGATGTGGTTTGTTTCATCAAAGGAAATGGTCAATCAAATTCTACAGGCTTTTACCGGCTCCGGGGTCCTTTATCACTCCGGTTGTTTCCTCACTTGCCTTCAGTTCATTTAGTTTTTGAATTATAATTCAGGTTTTGCGTATTTATTTCCATATTTTTTTTGCTCTTGTTGTTTAATTAGGATATATTATCAAATTCGTTATATGCCAGGCTTACGTTAATTGTTATTGCTTAAGTGACACTCAATCATCATAGTAAACTTGGGTTGCATCTCACTTTGAGATCAACTTAGTTTTAATTGCTCATGCTTAAGTTCAAGTCTCACTATCTTCACTTAGGTGGTATCTTGTACTTTTTGACTTCAGCTCAAATGAGGTGGATATGTTCTTATTAGTATAGGATTAAATCAAGGTTAATGTGTCTAGAAGGATTGCTCCAACAGGTAGGAAGTACTTTATTATTTCATCTCTTTTGTTTCAATCTTATGTGCTTCTTTTTCCCTTTTTCCTACTTAAGCCATTTCTGTATTCACTCTGATGCGCCTTGACAATAAATGGGAATCACTGTTTTTCTGGTTTATCTACCTTCACATTTTTTTTGACTCCATTTTAACTCTCTTACTGGAGAGAGGGTTACTCATACGACATGTCTTTAGTGTAAGGCTTGGTCAGCACTTGCACGTTTGTATTCCATATAGGGCTATAGATGAAAGCATTGTATATCTAACGGGTTGGTTGTTTGGTTCAATATGTGGTAATGTGTTGATCCTTAGGAAAGATGGTTGGTTAACCTCACCTTACCTGTACTTGAACAACTGTTTTCAGTTATTCCCAATTGTTTGATTGTATTGCTCTATGTAGAACCATACAATGCTGCAGACTTTCTTTTGCCAGCGTCCTGATCAGAGGTATCACAGGCAGCTGGCAGGTGTTAGTAACGTCTTAGAACAAGGATTGATTCTCGACCCGATTGTTAAAAGATATGTCACAATGCTTTTGAGGGTGGAGGAGGGAATTTCAGAGTTTGGGGGTGGTTTTTATGGTGGATTGGGGGGTTACGAAATGGCATGGGTGTGTCGTGTATGGCTGGTGGGGCAGAGAGAGAGCGCCGAAGCCGATGGTTGGGTTGTCGTTGGTGATAGTGTCAGTTGCCGGAATGCGTGTTGAGGTTTGTCGGTAGATTTTGGTTTGTGTCGAACATGTGGCTTTATGGTTGTTGGAGTAAGTAGGTACTATGGATGTTTGGATGTTAATCATGTTATATTGACGCTTTTGAGAGTTTTAGATCAGTTGTGTTGACTCGGGTTATTATATTGATATTTGTAACTAAATTTGAGAACGATCTGCCAATTTGAAATTACGCAGGTCATCAGTTTTGTCATGCGGCGTGAATTAACGGCTGGGTAGACAAGGGCTGAAACAGTTCTTTGGAAGCTTTCAACTAAAAAAATAAATGGTACGTCTTTAGTGTTTGCCTTATGAAAGTGGTTTGTGCTGAACTTTCACATCTTTGTTAGTTAGAGTGTTTGACTGTAGATGTTTGTCTCTTACTTTTTAATTTATATAATGCATGCATCGACCTGATTATGTTTTCTCTTTGTCTTCAAGCATGGACTATTATTTACATTTAAGTTGGGCAGAAGAATTAAGACAGTTCTTAGCGAGCTTTCAACGTAAAAAGGGTCAAAGTAAGTCTTTACTGCTTTCCTTGTTTGCTTGTTAAAATAGCATGTGTTATATAACTCTCACTCTGATGTCGTATAGTTTATATTTGATAAACTTTAATCTGAAATTTCTGACTTTAAGTCTAGAGTTTTAAGTCTTTCCTTCTGTTAATGCTTATCTTTCCTTTGCTTTTTCATGATGCCATAGTAGCTTTTGAATGACATCCAGTCTTTAAATTTTGGAAAAGCTTGTATATTTGAAGTGTCATCTTAAAGTATTTATTTGGTGGATTTGTGTTATGCAACAATAAGTTTACAGTTTGAAATAGTACATTTCATATTCGCTTTTATGTGAATATAAATGCCTTTTTTTAGTATAGAAACAATGAAAGCAGATAATAGAATGTTGTGACTATAAGACGGACACTGGAAGATGCTCAAAGGTTATTTGGTTTGAGGATAAATTTGTGGTGGTTCACGTTTACATGAGTTGTGTTCTCTTTCTCATTCCTGGTACTTTTGGGCATTTCTTAGTGTTCCCTTTAATGGGTATTCTTTTTGTTTCATGTTGGATTTGGTGATTGCAAACCAACTAAAGACAACTATAAAAGTGAGAATTATATTGATACTTAGATTTTACAAAAGATTTGGCCAATTAATCTAATTGACAATGGTACGTGTGTCTCAAAATCGACCTAGACAATGGCACTTGAGGTTGGGGTTGTTGAGGTTGAGGTTGAGGTTGAGGTTGAGGTTGAGGTTGAGGTTGAGGTTGAGGTTGAGGTTGAGGTTGAGGTTGAGGTTGAGGTTGAGGTTGAGGTTGAGGTTGAGGTTGAGGTTGAGGTTTGGGGAGATGGAAGAGGAGCGTGAGGAAGAGGTTGCAATAATGACAACTTTGCTATAGTAGATATGATTGACAACCTGGTTACTGTTTATGCTTTGAAGAAATCAGAGCGGCTGAAAAGAGAAAGGAAAATCAGTCATGTGGAACCTTGGTAAAGAGATAAAAAACATTCACCATGTTAAAAGTCACAAATAGTGATAAACCCTTCGAAGAGCCTGGCAATACGAATCAACTTCTAGAGGGATGAGGCATGAGGCAGGGGGAGTGGCATATTGTGAGGGAAGGGTAGAAAGATATGGAGGGGGAGGAGACGGTGTGAGACTGTGAGGGGAGCTCAGTGCATAACCAGGAGGAAGAGGGAGACGGGGGATCGAGATGGAGGGAGGGGAGAGAGGGGAAAGTGGGGAGAGAGGGGAAGGAAAAATAGGCAGAGATCAATGGATGAAACGTGATGATAAGTGAGCTAAGGAACGAAAGGATGACGTTTGATCAAGGAAGAAGAGGGGAAATTAAAATGGAGGAAGAGGAGGAGGGGGGAGGGGGAGAAATGAGAGGGAAATGAGACTCGTAAAAGAAGTTATTTAGCAAATGCGTTTGATTTGCTTTTTGTTGTATTTTTTTGGGTTGTATCGGTAGTGCATATGAATGGTAATTAGGCATGATTTGGGTTATTATGATTTCTGATAGATAGATGTCATAAGTTAAAGTGGGTTATCTCTATTACAAGCTGTAAGATAACAATAATGTATGTCAACTCATCAGCTTATGAGAATTGGAAATAATGTATGTCAATTACTGCCTCTTTGTTATTTTTGTATGTTTGGAATCACAATTTTAATTAAGCTTGAGTTTTTTTTGTTGCCGTTGGTGACAAAGTCACCACCATACTACATAATCTGAACCCCATGCCTCACCATAGGTGGGAGTCTTTGAGGCTATCCGGTAATATTAATTTTTATCTGTTTAATAAGTAGGAGGGTAAACATGTGTTGTTTATGAAAAGAGGACTAACCGTAGAATTTAACAAAGAGAAAGAAAGCAAGTGCATGAATCCTTGTACGTGCACATCCACATATTCTTCTTCTTATACTAATGGGACTGGTGATCCTAATTGAAATACCTCCCTGTATTTCTAATATCTCCATTTCAATTTGTTAACCAAATAAAGAAAATTGTTTCCTTCCCTCTATATCCCTACACATTGCATAAAAATAACGGTACTATCTCTCTATGTGTGGTGCCATTTTTCGTAGGCGATGGCTCAGAAATAGCCAAACGTTGGCTCTTTTTGGTGGTCTAAACAATCAAAAACTTGCTCCGAAATCATCCGCCATAAGGGGCAATTTTATGCTGATATAAAGCATTTTCATATAATGACTTACATTAGGTACAAAGTCCCGGATTGGATTTTGCCGCTGATTGCTGGAAGTCAACTTATTGTCAAATGTATCACACTATATTCATTTACGTCGAGAGGAAGGGAAATGAAGAGTGTGAAAGATTGTGAGGGATATAGGAGGAATGGGATGAGGGAGTTCGTTCATGGTTTTGCTTCGATTATGAGGAGGTAGGTAGGAAAAGGAAGAAAATAGCGGGAGAGAGACTCTTTGTTTGGCTTGTCCATATTCGAGAAGAGTTAAGAAAAAGGAGAGGGGGATAGGGTGGGTGAGAGAGAGGGAGGGATGAAGAGAATTAGGAAGCCGGGAGGGGGTGGGAGCGTCTATGTTTTTTTTAGTATAAATTACCTTTACATGTTGTATTAATAGAATGATCTATCTTTTGAAAAAAAAATGGCTCACTAATGACTATGCAGATTATGACACACACTGAAGATAATGATATTGAGATAGATTATTCGTGCCTTGTTTACTAGCTATGACGGTGGTAGACCACCTTACGATACATGGTAACATGGACTATATTTTTTGTTTCTGTTGGTTAGTTTTAATGATATGTGTTGGTTGGATTTAATTCGATAGGTTGATTTGAACAACACCATTAGATAATATGATGGGTTAAAATGTCTATATGGTTTGTTTTGGTTGGGACCCGTTGTATTTGGAAATGAAAATGTATACAAGAACGGTGAAGGATCCGTCAAAAATGCATATAATGTTTTTGTAGAGATTTTGGATGTAAGTAAGGGAAATATTCGCATTAAGGTTAGTGACTATTGATAAATGTATTTTTTGTGTGTCGAACAAGATCGTAACTTAGTCAGGAGCTGTAACTTGGGGATATAAATTTTGTTTTTAACTATTATGAATGTATATTTTATTGAATTTGTTTGTTATGTTATCATCTAGGCCGTGGTTTAAAGGCGGCCTTGCCAACATTTGTTATAAATGCTCGGACCATCAATTATGAAGTCATTGGTGAGTCACCCAAAGTACCAGTGACGAAATTGTAATTGTTAGAAGTAGGAGGTCGTTTTGGTTTACTTATCCTATACCGTTTGTTGAAAAATATGCAAGGTCTCATAAAAGATGGCCATGCTGGTGGTGAGGAGTTTAGTGGTAATCCGAAGGTGAAGGGGTTTGGTGTTAAGCTGGAGTTATGTTTGTGATTGTCACAAGTGTGTTTGCCAACTTGATTACTTTTCCATTTTGAGATGTAATTTGTAGTTTTATGACCTGAAATATGACTTGACATGGTTAAGGATTTTTTGGTGGTTGGGACGATGCTATCTGATATTGAAATGTATTAAAATCTTGTTGGCATGTTTGCTTAAGTGGCCAAGGTATATTGCAGGTTACCCGTAGTACGTAAGAGATACGAGATTGATGAAATTGATGTTGAAGCCATGAAGAAAATAGGAGAAAGAGATTTAAGGATAAACGCAACAAAAAGTTGGTTAACGAATTTCACATCTTTTAGTTCAATGTTTAATTGGTTTGTACTCTAGCTATAACACACGAACTACAACTTTTATTTAATTAAAAGTTAATTTTTGCTCTTGGACGGGAAGTTGGATATGTGAATGTTCACCTAAGGTTATTGATATTGAATGTCAAAATTTAAGTTTTTTCAAATTATTATCAAAATCATGGGCTTTTTTTAATTCCATTTACATTTACATTCCTAAAAAAATGAACCTCGGGTCTTTAACGGTATTGATGAATGTGGAACCAATTTTCACGGGTATACATCTATATTGTATAATCCTAACGAAATTTAGGTAATGATTCTTAACCCAAAATTGCGTTTCATCCCTTTATAGAGACAGTGGCAAAGAAAAAAAATCTCAATTGCTTTGTAGTGACATTTATTATCTCACAACGTTCAACAAATCAAACTACATTGATAAAAATATCTTAGGGTACAGTGCGCGAAGCGCGCCGTACAACTAGTTATATGAAATATGTACAACTGTACAAGACTAGAAATCAAAACTAGTTAAAATCAGTAAGTCTTACTTAAGACATGCATTAACCATCTTAAATTTAAAACAGATCAATACTATCACATGATGATAATAAAGATAAATTTTTTGTTATTTTCTAGGTAACAAGTGAGATGATTATATATTTGATCCGTCTTAAATTTAACACGGATAATATTCATCTTAAATGATTATTAGGGTAAAACAAACAAAAGGGTGACTGTAGACTGTAATGTTGATTTGTATAGATGAGAATAATATGAGGTGCATTAGAGGCTTGGAGCACAAGATACAAGTGCATACACAGACACATTGCCAAACCAAACAAAATATACGAAAGTATTTGGACCATAGAAATACAGCCACTACCAACTTGCCACGCTCTCGATCAAACTATCTTGAGGGGAAACCTCCTTTTTTTGTTGCATTTGATTAATATATATACGGAGTATTACTATTATTATTTCGGATTTTCTAACGTGGGGCTAGAGTCGGTAAATAGTGACTCGATAAGAAGTGTATTTCGGATTTTAGGGTTTTCGGATTTTTGTTTCATTTACTTTTTTATTCAAGTGTATTTTCAGCCACTCGATCTATCCACAGTTAAATCCAGCCATTGAAAAGTAATGTATCTTCATTTCTTTTGAGGGAATGGAGAGAACCCTTACTCCTATTTACCCATCAACCAACTATGTCATCAATTTTTGTTATACTTTTTTGAATGAAATGTAGTTTAATTATTGAAACTCCGCAAGTTTTTATTTTATATTTCTAGTTTAATTTTTTTTTTATAAAAGTTAATACAGAGCAAGGTACTATTCAAAATTTAATAAAAGAAATTTTCCACGGTATCCTTGTGGTCTGTCACTTTGTAAATGATAGCCCTATTTTTAAGAATGTGTCAATGATATCCTAGTTGGATAATGGACGTTAAGACGGAGTATGATAAAGGGATACCTAATTTTGGCGGGGAATATTTATTTAATACCTAATAATAGTCACTAAGTTTTTCAGGTCGAAAAATAAAATTTGATATTTTGTGTAAAGTGGTAAAGTTTGAGGGTAATACATAAATTATCGGAGAAAAATAAAATAAAATCATGGATTCAAATGAAAAAATCCAAATACTCGTATTTATATGAGTAAAAAAATAAAAATAAAAAATTATTAAAAAAACATAAAAAAAACATAAAAGAGGAAAGCCAGGTAACTTGGAGAAAACTCTTCAAAGTTGACTGACAACAAAACTTTAAAGAGAAGAAGAACTTGAGAGCAGCCGCCTCCTTCTCAATCTTCTTCTTCTTCTCTTAATTATTTTACCACATGTTTTTTCAGGTTTATTCTTCATTCTTCTTTTAATTTTTTAATTACCCACTTTTTATAATTTGTTATTATACCTTTATATTCTCTCATTCCTCTGTTTTTTCCCCTTTAAATCTCAGTGATTGACTGTCATTATGATTCTGGGTTATAAAAGTTACCATCTTTGATGAAAAGTTTTGATTTTTATGTGTATTTAGGTTTAATTATGTAATGGGTTTTATTAATTCTTGCATTTTTGTGGTTAGATTTCATGTTTATGACCTAAATATGCTAGATTTCTATTTTGGGTACTCATTTTTGTTTTTAATTAATTGGGTTGTTTAGTTAATTTAATTTGTTGTGGTGTTAATTTATTTAATGTTAATTTTATTATATTTTTTTTCCAATTTTTGTGGAAGAAAATGTTAGTTTAATGTGGTGTGAAATTGAGAAATTTGGAAATAGAAGTGTTTTAATTACTGATAATTGCCCTGTGTTTGTATAACCCAGGGTCGATTTCGCTACGGTTTTATTAAGGTTACCTGCATTACTAAAGGAGATTAATGGAAGATAATCGTTGGTAGAAAAGCCGATTTATCAGAGCTGCTATCAACATCCTATTTGGGATATTTCCCCTTCCATTCTCCTTATTTCTGTCTTTGTTTTGTTTTTGTCGAATTAAGTCGTTACGTGGCTGTTTCCTGGTAATTTCTGTTGCGTATATAGATTCGACTTATGTTGGACTCTTTCTCCCTACATTGAATTCATTACACCTTTGGTGTGGCAAGTACATAAATTATAGAGGTGTATTTCCAAGATTAGGCACTTAGGGTGAATATATGTTTGTAGTATTGTAATGAAGCCTTAAATACCGAAGATTTGTAGAGAGGTGTATGTGCAAAACCGGAGTTGCTTGACCCATGTTCAAGTGAGCTGTAACCCTTGTCGGCCTAAGCGTTGCTAGGGTAGAAGCACAACTGAACTTATAAATCCCCCGCTTCTATTCTATCTAGGCCACATGAACGCATCATTCGGAATGTTAATAGGGCTATAGTGTTATACTAACCAAAAAATCTTTTAAAAACATGAATTAAGGCTTGAAATGAAGTTTTAGAGGTACACACTAACACGCAAAGATCTTAGTTTTAAGAAAGGGCTAGGTGCAAGACGCGTGAGCTATAGACACAAAGCGAGCTGTTTTTGCAAACAAATTGTATTTTAAAATACAAATATATAGTTGTGGTAATATATGCATTCCAAGAAGGCATTAAATTGCACAATAGTGCATCTCGCTAGTTGAGCCTTGTCTACAAGGCATGCCTAAAGCCCAACAAGGCGATATGAGCATATGGGTAGTGCCTCACTCAACCATGGGTTAGGCATCCTTTGTTCAACTAAGATATAGATGCTTGGAATTAGTTCCAATACATCAATGCACTTTGCTAGTTGCTATTCGGCTGCCGTATTTTTGACACCTTGATCAAATCCTCAAGCCAAATTTGCTGACCCATATTTTAAAGCGTGACTCAAGTTTGTTCAGCTTGGCCAGACATGATTTTGATGTTTCGGTAATCAGTACTTTATACTATGTAATTTGTCTTAATGTGCATCCTTTAAGTCAGGTCTTAACTCTTAAACTCAAGTTGCAAACTGCAAGTTCTAGAGGTTCAAGCCTCTTCTTTTAATTGTGTTAGATCAGTAGCTCTGAAGTTAATTTGTCTGCTAGAGAAAGCTAACAGGTCCATATGAACTATTTTAAGGAGTGAAGAGAGGATAATGAAAGATATGTAAGAAACAACGGAAATTGGAGCCTACTAGCTTAACACACTTTCACTAATATGTGAAGCATAGTCTTGAAGGATTTCTCATAAATGTATATAATTGAAGATATAGCGAACTTCTGCTCGTGTTTGTTTACTTTGTTACTTTCAGTTAACTTTATATGGGGATTCAATGACTGTGCGCTAGTATGTAAGATCTTTTTTTTTTTTTTTGCATAAAAAGTTTATATCATGAGAAAGATTGATGGGGATTCTTAAAAATAATGACTGGCCATATAGTTGAAGGATGGTATAGTTGGTTGAACTATTGTATTTGAATCAAATACTTCTGCTGTTTGGAAGACGAAAATCTTAAATGGGATTAGATTTGTGAGTCAGGAATCATGTGATAGTCTCTCTTGTATTGTATGGTCTTTTTGCTGTATTTCCTATTTTCTGTTCATGACTTGCAGTCATGTATCAAGCAGTAGATTCCACTTTTGTATGTCGTCCACAAATTTTCAATGCATGCTTTATACGATTTACTGCATAGCTTGAGTTTTGAAGTCCTTTGAAATAAAAGTTGTCAAGATTTCAAATCAGAGTACTTTGTGGCTAAGGTTGCCCTGGGTGCTTTTGCAGTCTTCTCTCTTGTTATGCATCGTAAGATTATGTGGCTTCTTGCACTTAGCATCAGGGTTTTAGCACTTTGTTTTTTTATTTTTTTAATCAGGTCCAAAAGTTTTCTTTTATTGACTTAAATTTGCTTTCATACTGCAGGGTTGATTGCATATTTATATTATGCTACGGGCCAAGCAGATCAGTAGTCTATCCAATTGTGCTAGATCCATATTATATAGTGGGTCAAGATGTAATACAGCTGATGGGAACTCGTGTTCCTGCACTGACGATGAAAAATGTGTCTCAAGGAGACATACTTCATTGCTCAGACAAAAATCACTGTCTTCTAAAAAGACTGATGGTATTGACCGCGCAACTTCTCGCTCGAAGGGTACTTCTCTTTCAAAATCTTTGGGAAAAACAGACTGTGTAAGCTATGCAACCTGCATTGATTCTGGTGAGACTGATGTCACACAGTCATCAGTTCACATAACAGATCAATTGGTTAAGGCAGGTATTGCTGCGGTTGGTTTTATTTCAGATGTTGTAAATTATAAAATTCCCTCGAAGGATGGAACTGGAACGGAATCTCCTGGTCAAAATTATATGGTTGGTCAAACGAGATATCGTGTTACTGTCAAACCATCATCTGTAAAGCCTGTAGAGAACAACTTTTCTGATGTACATGAGAAACCTTCGTCAAATATAGGTGCCGCTTCAAGTCCAATTAATTGTCAAGCTACGCAAGCCAAAGCTCATAACCCTGATCCAACTTTTGGCCATGAGACTAGCAAGGTCAGAATATCATCAGAGAAGAAAAACTATGGAGGGACTCGGGTCGCTGCTTCAGAAAAGACGAGTTACCATCAGCAAAACTCCAAATCATATGCTGGTCAGTCTATGCCACATAGCAGCCCCAATGTACAGGCGCAGAGACAATCTGGAGGAATACCACTTTATACCAACAACCATCACAGAGAGTTCAAATCGCATGCGGGAACTGCCCCTTTTGTCAGGCAATGTGGTAGCACTAGCCAGGTTGTTGAAAGTGTTTCAAATGTGTTAAGAACGCTGAAATGGAGCCCTTTAGCTGAGTCAACTCTTGACAATCTCAGATTCTCGATGGATGCTTATCAAGCAAATCAAATTTTGAAGCAAATTCCAGATTGTGGTGTAGCAATTGGTTTTTTCAACTGGTTGAAACGTCAAGCGGGTTTTAAGCACGATGGGCATACTTATACTACCATGGTTGGCATTCTCGGTAAGGCCAAAAAGTTCAATGCAATCAATATCTTACTTGATCAGATGGTGAGAGATGGGTGCGAGCCTAATGTGGTCACATATAACCGCCTTATTCACAGTTATGGGCGTGCAAATTTTCTCAGCGAAGCACTCCGTGTTTTCCACCAGATGCAAAAAATGGGCTGTGAACCAGACCGCGTCACTTATTGCACGCTCATTGATATCCACGCCAAAGCCGGATATCTTGATGTCGCATTGCATATGTACCAGAAAATGCAAGAGGCCGGTCTTTCCCCCGATACGTTTACTTATAGTGTGATGATCAACTGCCTGGGGAAGGCAGGCCATCTTGCTGCTGCCCACAAGCTCTTCTGCGAGATGATCGATCAAGGTTGTGTCCCCAACCTAGTTACTTACAATATCATGATCGCCTTGCAGGCGAAGGCTAGGAACTATCCCATTGCCTTGCAGGTCTATCGTGACATGCAAAATGCAGGATTTCAGCCGGACAAAGTGACGTACAGTATCGTGATGGAAGTTCTCGGACATTGCGGATATCTCGAGGAGGCTGAAGCAATATTTTCCGAGATGAAAAGCAAGAATTGGGTGCCTGATGAGCATGTTTATGGTCTTCTTGTTGACTTATGGGGTAAAGCCGGGAATCCTGAAAAAGCGCTATACTGGTATCTGGCAATGCTGAATGCTAATTTATGTCCTAATGTCCCGACTTTCAATTCTTTGCTCAGTGCATTCCTTCGAGCTCACCGTTTTGCAGATGCTTATAACTTGCTTCAAGGCATGATCCAGATGGGCCTTAACCCGTCTCTTCAGACTTACACTTTGCTTCTCAGTTGTTGCACAGACTCGAAATCATCAAATGACATGGACTTTTGTGGGCAGCTGATGGCCATCACAGGCCATCCGGCTCATATGTTTCTGCTAAGTTTGCCCTCAGCAGGCCCAGATGGGAAGAATGTAAGGGACCATGCAGGAAGGTTTTTCGACATGATGCATAGTGAAGACAGGGAAAGCAAAAGAGGGCTTGTTGATGCAATAGTCGATTTTCTACACAAGTCTGGGCTAAAGGAGGAAGCCGGGTCAGTCTGGGAGGTGGCTGCTATTAAGAATGTGTACCCTGATGCAGTAAAGGAAAAGAGTTCATGCTATTGGCTCATCAACCTCCACGTCATGTCAGACGGGACTGCAGTTACCGCTCTCTCAAGGACACTCGCTTGGTTCCGTAGACAGTTACTCGTGTCAGGCGTGGGACCTACTCGTATCGACATCGTGACTGGATGGGGCCGAAGGAGCAGAGTCACCGGGACCTCTTTGGTTAGGCAGGCAGTTCAGGAGCTGCTGGATCTTTTCAGCTTCCCATTCTTTACTGAAAACGGGAATTCCGGGTGCTTTGTGGGATGTGGAGAGCCCCTCAATAGATGGTTGCAGCAACCTTGCGTCGAGAGGATGCATTTGCTTTAGCTCAGATATCTGAGCTGCATTTTTGTGGAGGTTAAATAAAATTGTGTATGTAGTAGCCATGTAGGCCATTATTGATTTCTTTTTATCTTAGCAAGTTAAGAGTGTAGTACTACTAGTACTTAGTATTTGTTTTTATTTTCCTTAAGATGGTCTTTGTTAGCTGCTCCTGATTTTTTTTAGCATTGGTATCCTGTTATCAGAAGGCTATGTAGTTAGTTGCAGCAGCAGCATATCCCATCCCAGGCTTTCAGGGCTCACAATTCTTGTTAACATTTGCGCGTTTTTGTTCTTTTTTAATATATGTAATCTCTGTTATTTTTTTTGCTTTTCGACAAACGCGTGTGGGTTCAAATATCAGTTATCACGGTGGCACGTAACTGTTTACTCTGTATTATTAAGCATAACTTTTCATAATTTTAAGTCACTGTCCTAGAAGAATGCTGTTTAGATAGTAAAATGAATAAATGCTTTGTAAAATGATAATAGTACTCGGAAAGATAGCGTAAAATGGCATATGCGTGAATTTCAATCCATAAAGGTGGCGCTTTACTTTCGGATTAAACCAAAAAATGATGAAATCAACATTTTTGATATAGAGGGAAAAGGTTAAACAAATTTCTAATTTGGGATCGAACCAAAAAATGAATATACGAAGAAAAATATATTTATGCGGTGAGCGTGGATCGAACACGCGACCTTCAGATCTTCAGTCTGACGCTCTCCCAACTGAGCTATCCCCGCTTGTTGTTAATTTAGTCTACAGTATTATAAATAATTGTTATAAACGCGTTTTAACCGCAAACGATGCGTTTTAACCGAACAACTCAATATGGCGAAGATAATAGATTTACCAAGGATATCAGTTACCTTTCGATAGAGATATTTATGTAACTGAGAATCTAAGATATCACTTTTTTTTTATTACTCCCTCCTAGTCGGTCATTTCTTCCCTCTTTCCTTATTGGGTAAGTCGGGTTTTCTTCCCTCTTTCTCTTTTTGGATGTGGGGTTGTGTGTTTTGTGTGGTCTAAATTCATTTGTATGTGGGGTAGTGTGTTTTGTGTGGTCCAAATTCATTTTCTTAATTTTTGTATAAAAGGGAAAGGGGAAGAAATGAGTGACTAGGAGGGAGTACTTTTTATGAGTGTTTGAAATATTTATGCACCAGAAATAACACCATTTTTTAAAAAAAATTTATTTTATGTTAAAGATTGTGAACTTGAGGTTCAAACTTCAAAGTGATTTATCTCATTTGGTACAAATTTTACATAAAAATATACCTCCTTTTATTGTAGATATGTCCAATTTTATATTAGGCGTACTTATTGATCTCCTAAATAAACTTATTAAAATACTTTTTTAGGAGTCCGACTCTTCTCTACTCCCTCTTATTTCATTTCCATATATTTATATTTATTTAAACATTTGAGAAGAATTTTAACCAAATCCATGAATATAAAATCAGGAGTACTTCTCAATAGAGTTTGGTGGTGAAAATGGACAAAAAACACCGTCTTTTGCTTTGTTAACTTGTTGAAATACGACTTGCCTAAAAGAATAGTCTCGTATCGAAATACATAGCTGAAGTGAAGAATTGAAGACGTGAGTAACAAAGTCACGGGTAAGGAATCATATACATTGTGATCATAATCATTAGCCAATATCGCTCGTATGTCCTTCGGGATTGAAGAGTGGATTACCCGCCACAGGACCACCTATACCTCATGGTCATTAGGCTCTAATATCAGGCGAGAAAACTCATCTCTCAGTTAAAAGCTTACACTATGGTTGATATCCAATTAATTGTTCTTATACATTAATAATCAGTTTGTTACAAGCTCATGCAAGAGAGCTAAGAATGAAACTATCTAAATCGAATTAGTCGAGGGTTAAAATAAACTACACAAAATACTGCCCGAAACAAAGGGGGCAATTCGTACATATCGAACTTTTCATCGGTTAATCTCTAGCTGTCATATTTCAAAGTACCACGTTCAGTAAAAATCGGTTACAATCTTCAAAATCTGCTTTCAGCAATCCTTTCGGACCTCCAGTAATTTCGGATTACAGTAATACTGTAGATGAAGAAGACCTGGTCAGGAACGAACTACTCCTAAGTTATTCACTAGTGAATCTACACGGTTATCTTTCATCTCTCCAACGCACCCCAAACGAAAACAATTACATTCACATTCACAGCCAGAAACAGTCTGTTGGACGTTCAGTGTTCCTGGTGACGGAGGTAGACCCGACAAAACTGACCTGACCCGTGTGCCAAGCCTAGCGGGTTTATTCCGGGAGAAGATGTTGAAAGGCGATACCACCCAATCCTGAGCTGCTCACTTCACTGGAGCCAGCTACTCAGCAGGATTTTCACATGTTTTGACTGCATGCCCTATTATTTTATACAGTTGATGACGCACAATATCAAACATCGCTACAAGGTATCACCACTACAAGCCACTGCATAAATATGATATGGATGCATGTATGTTGAAAATATTTCTCACTATTTACAGGTATGCGAGGAAACAAAGTTAAAGGCCAGAGCTCACTCTATGTTTAGGAAACAAAGTTAAAGGCCACCGGTTTTTTTTCTTTTTATCATTTTTGAAGGATAGAGAGATTATCCTAGAGTTAGATGTGCCACACAACTTCTTATAGATAAAGGAGCTAGATAATCTAAAGCACTTGAACCGCCCCATGCCCCATTAAGTGTTTGACAAGTTTCTTTGCAAGTACGGAGTAATATGATCAGTTCATGGCCTAGCATTGACGATTAAACCACACAACAATTTTCTATTTAAGAGTCTCATATTTACCATTTTCAGCTTATGATGTGGCAGATGAGTCATAAAAGTCGGGTGTTGTAAGAGCCACAACATGAGCACTTGTGATACAGCCAATGAAAGGGAGCAGTTCCTTTGTTTGCACAATCATTGCATAATATGCCCTGAGGATTAGAGAGCCTATTAGTGATATGTCATACATTACCATATTTAGACTATACCTTACCAAGGGTTGCAATTTGGAAACTAACCTGCGTTTGGCCACTGTACTCCTCCGGCATTTTCTCTTCAGCCAAAAGTGCATCTAACATTTTGAAATACACCTGTAAATGAACATATTCTTAGAAAGCTAAAACTGGAAGTCCTCCAAAGCCATATCCTATTTTAGCAAAGTAGCCTTTCATTTGACACATATTTCACTCACCTCATCCGTGTTAGGGGGACATTTAGAAATTAAAATGTCAAATTAGTATTCATATTATTTATGATTGTTTCTTACATCATTCTAACAGAGTAGTATTTCATGACTACAATAAGACACGATTCATTTTCACTCAACCCTAATGGCAAAGCGTAGGACTTAAAATGTAGGTAGTATGCAGGTGCCATTTTTTGCTCGAGTTCTACAGAAACGTATGTTGTATGAATCTCATGCACATGCGCTTGCATGAGTTTGTAAATAACATGGACATTCTAGAATAGTATTCACAATTCTGAGCTAAATAACCTATACGGAACACAAACATCTACATCAAACGTTTTAAAGGGTAGTCCTCAAAATAAAGAATCAATAAGTTTCTGGGTCCCATAGATGAGTTATTGGAATTTATGTTTTCACATCAATTACTAATTTGTTCCTCAAAAGGATAAACAAAGATCCTAGCTCTCATTTATAATTTATAATTCACAGCGCTCAGCCGTTCATTGTACCAGGGAAAAAAATAAGCCTCCTACACATCACAATCCCGGAGAAATAATCACTACTATAAATGCTCTAGACAAAAGTTGCAAAATAGACACACAGATTTCCATTTAAGCAAGAATAGAGACAAAATGTACTCTAGATCATCACTTCAGAAATGTATGAGGAAAGACCACAATGACGGACCTGCATATCCCCAAGCGATTTGCTGCAAATTGGACACGTATATTTCATGCAAGTGTAGTCCTGATCATTTCAAAACAGAGTCAGAGTAGTTTTTCAGATTATATTGAGAGAAACAGAACTAGTGGATATCCAAGTACCTGAAAGCATGTTGAGTGCATCACATGACCACAGTTTAGGGACTTGACCGGATCGGTCGAAGTGAACATATCCTCTTGGCATATGGGACACTTGTCCTCTATGCATTTCTCAATGCATTTATGCACCGTAAGAGATCGTCCCATGCAAGCATTGCATTTCATGCAATGAAAGTAATCTATCCCCAGCCCTTTCCCTACCCGACATAGGTTACAATAGGGGCAGTGGTAGATTTCCCTGTTGAATGAAAAAATAGTCAATGAAAATAACAAATTGTATCCTCACTTGAAGCCAAGCTACATAACAAAGCACTTATACTAAGAGCTTTTGTTTCAGATGACCATGATGGCAACTGTGTTGACACTTGACACATTACTATTCCCGAGTATAAGAGCCGCAAACAATTCCCTTCATAAATCGAGTGGACCGTTACACAAGTGAGGTTCTCTAGAGTACTCACCCTTCATTGTAATTCTACCGATGCGTGACAATGCCCCACCACACATTGGAAGAGACCATTACAATCTAATCCTACTTCCCTTTTTATCTAATTCTTAGGTTATCATAATAATCATACTCATGTGACTCCTATATATATGGTGCATTGACATATATGATATTGTATTATCATACGACCTAATATCTCCTACAATGGCGGCAAAATCTAAGTAACCTCTGCACAGGAAATTACTCCTTTCAAATTGAGAGAAGAAAACTTGTCTGCTGCATCTTTATTTTTATTTTTAAGGATATCAGCCCTCAAAAATAAAGATGAAACAGAACAAAATTCAAGCCATTGCCACACCAATTATTCTAGTTTAAACTTATGCATTATCATTCTATAGGTGAGTTGTGATGAACTGATGATGGAGCTGGAGCAGTGTAGCAGAGAGCAACTAACAAACAAACAAGGATGTAAGTAAAAAGAAAACAGAAGTGATCACTTGTACAAAACCAAAACTTGAGCATACAAAACACACGGTGCTTAGCAATGTGAGGAAGGAAAAAGTTGCTTTTTTGTTTTAGTTGTGTCCAAGACAAATTATTTTTCAAAGAGCTTAATATGTCCCTGATACACAGAACACTTGCAAAGAGGGAAAAGGTTAATACCAACTAGGCAACTATGCTAATAATATAAGAACTTCGTAACTGTACCTTTCATCGTCGAACAATCTGCAAAATCTGCAATAGAATCGTGCCATAGAATACTCATTACAGGAAGGAGTTGAGCAAGTACGTCCAATTGGCTGGATTTCTAGGCATTTCATGCACATCATTTGAGCGGTGGATTTCCTGCGCATAACAAACACCCACTCTTTGAGGACATTGAACTTCAGAGACAAGTAACACTTGAGTAGCAGTAATAATTTTAGTTATATACCTATCCATCGCATGATCATGAATCTCTTCATCATGGCAACGCCTGCAAGTAAAAATTCTGTTGCAACAGGTTGCAACAAGCTTACAGTTCTGCTTGTAGTGTTTGCAACCAAATACAGAGCCCTCAGTGTCCCGATATGAGGGGAACTGACCCTGAAGTTTCCCAGTTTCACTTGTAATTGCAATATCTGAATCACAATGTGATTTTGCTTCAAGGCATTGACTGAGAAATAATAGAATACAAAGCATCAAGAGACGTCATTTAGGAGAGAATACAGAGGGATTGCTAGAAAGACAAAACCGAGGGTAAAAGGCAGTCCACAGGTTCATCGAAAGAGTAGCATAATGTTTGGATGCACAACTTTCAGAGGTTCCAGTTTTCTTAGCCTCCCTAAACGAACATTTGTGTAACATGTGCTTTTACAGCTAGGAATACAAGAATAGAAGTAGTCATCCTACCAAATAGGCCTTTTTAGACAAGACCTAGTGGTTAGGAGACACTGATTAAGAGATCTAATGCTGATAATAGTCATTTATACTAAGTATAAAATTAAGATGATCACACATTATTTGCTGCCATAGGAGATGGTTACGCTTAAATGATCCCAGGTTGAACAATTCATAGGAAGAGAACAAATTAAAAGAAGGAACCTGAAAGAGAAAATGTAAACAAACCTTAATGTCGAGTTAAGGGTTACTTGTGAGCTTGCTTGAAGATTAAACCAAGAGTCGTGGATTACTGTTTCCAATCCATCCTGGCTAAAATGTTTAGTTTGTTGGTCCACCTCATGGGTTGGTCCTGAAAGTTTGCTGTCAACATCAGTATATTCACCCACTTTATGCATATCCTTCTTTTTCTTGAAGACCAATTCATGTTCCATATATAGGTGTTTTTGGTTGTCCACATTGATACCATCCATTTTCTTAGCCATGTTAGCTGCCTTGGAATCAGTATCACGTAACTTGAAGTTTGCAGCACTGAGATTGTCTCTCCAATCAAGAGAAACATCCCCACAATTGGAGGCAACATTCACATCGTCTGCTAAAGGGCACTTAGTTGACTCCTCCACCTCATCAAATTCGTACTCACTCACACCTTCCCACCATTCTCTAAGCCATTCGTTGAACTTTGTGCAAGATGTGGCCTTAAGCCAGTAGCCCATCATAGCTTGTTGCTCCTCTAATGTTAAGTAGGCCATAAGCCATTCTAACATTTCCTGCAGAATCTCTGCCCTCGTTCTTCCAAGCATATATCCCAAAATTGTTATTTGTTCCTCAATTGAAAAGTACTCTCGAAACAATGGCCAAAGTTCCGTTTCTTCACGACGAATGTGATCTTCCAATATCTTTTTCAGTGATTTGCAGCTATCTTCAAGCTGTAAACATAGCAGATGATACTTCACTAATACTGGATCAACGGACACCACATCTGTATGAGACAGTGTGTTATACAATTCAGACATTTCATCTAAAGTCCGTGATACTCTCTCAAAACATTCGGCTTCCAGCTCATGATCAATAGAGTAGGATTGTGTAAGGTTGCGAGCATTTGGATTTGACTCCAAAGCTGGAAATGCTACCTTATCCTCTGTTTCACTGTGAAGTTCATATAACGATCTCACAAAATGAAAATGCCTGGTGAACTCCCTTAGAAGCCCCAAATTTTTGGATAGTTTAGTTGCGTCCAGGACCAATGACTCAAGGTCTTTTTTTATGGCTTTGTGAAAATAATAAATGTGGTCCATTGGCCTCGGCTCCTGGAAATTATTAGAAACAGCTTCAGTAGGACAACTGGAAATAGAACCAATCAGATTTGTTGCCCGCGAAGTAAAGATCGTAGAGCTACCAACAGTACTAAGGTCTGCCTGCTTTACGTTTTCACAGGGAACTCTCTCTTCTCTTCGGAGCTCAGCTATGAATGGTATTGTTCTATTGAACATCTTTCGCAGGTTTTCGGTACTGGTTTTCCCGGAATAA
This sequence comes from Heliosperma pusillum, assembly GCA_022085475.1. Taxonomy (NCBI): domain Eukaryota; kingdom Viridiplantae; phylum Streptophyta; class Magnoliopsida; order Caryophyllales; family Caryophyllaceae; genus Heliosperma; species Heliosperma pusillum. The sequence continues at coordinate 26,946 of JAIUZE010066222.1, forward strand.
CCACAACGAACCCATCCATGTAAAAGTGAGGCAAAGGGTCTATCAAGGATGCTACATTGCTCAATGCCATTGATAACAGAGTTCAACTTATCCTTGGGCAGGCGAGATGAAAACCAAGTAACCATACACTTTAGCAGCCCAAGGGGAAGCATACACAAGCTCCTGATCAACAACTTCTGCTGGTATACGTGGTTGTACTTCTCAACGATGAGAGGAAACACCTGATAATGAACTAAAAACAGTGTGAATAAGATGATAAAGACAGTATATATTTAATATGACAACAGAAGCAAGTGATGATGTTATGGAGATTTTCCCTTCAAAGGGATTTGCTACTGAAACTTTATCAGCTTTTATAAATCATAATCAGAGAACAATGGTAACTCACATCTCAGAGTTTATGTATATAGTTTGAGCAAGCAATAAAACAACTAGCCTACCTCTTTCTCTTGGAAAGACAAGTGTTCAGTAGTCACTAATACAAGACTTTCCACGTTACTACATAGGTTTGCCAGAAAAGTAGGTTCGGTCAAGCTGGCCTGATCAGCATTGTACAGAATCTTCTGAAGTTTTCCAATCTCATTTTTGTGAGGAAGTGGATTGTACAATGGTAATGACTGTTGTGAAAAAGTGTCTTCTAGTAAAGGATAGAAGACTTGTTCCAATATGTTACTGCAAACAACAGAAAACTATGCTTGTCAGAGACTGAGAGGGGAGAAAATGAAGACCAGCAAACAAATATTTCAAAAAATTATGGCAAAAAAATGCACAAGAAAGGTACCTATATAATATCAGCGCCTCATTCAAGAACTTAATTTGAACAATAACTGATGTCAACCTCGAAATTTTCTGAAGCCTTGCTTGATTTAGCTTGTTCAAAATTTCTTGGAAGTCAGATCTAATGGCAGCATGCCAGAGCAATAAGCCATCAAAAGGACTGTTCTCAACGATTTTCTGCACCTCCTGCTTCTCACTAGGGTATTTCTTAATCAAACAGAGGTCGGATAACTGTCTCAGATTATCTTCCTCTTGAGGATACTCAGATGATCTGTAACACTTATTGCAACCATCATGGGATTCTTGACCAGCTTTATTGATCCATAAGGTCACCACCTTTAGTAGAAATTTCAGCCATTAAGTTTAGAAGGTTGGCTTTAAGGGATGAGTGAAGAGCGGTGTGAAATACGTACCTCTTTCAGGGTCGACTCATCTTCTGTCAGGATGTTATTTATGCAATCGTTCAGTTCCAGTTGCTCATCTGAAGAAAGTAAACTGGCGAACCATGGGAAAAGATCTGCCAAAAGCATAACGGGGAAGCTACACAAGAATTGCCAAATGAGCGAAGCTTGCTCTTCACCACAGAAATGGCTCATTAGTAGAGGGAAAACCTGCCATAATCAATAAGACAACGGTTTTTCTCAGTTCAAGACTCAGTACAAGGAAAACCTTTTCCTCTGGTATTCGACACGTGAATAAAGATGCAATTAAACGGAACTAATATGATCAAGTCTATTCCAACTATTTGCTCTTATTTTTGTCTCAACCAGAAGAAAAGAAGTCCTATAGAGGCTTCTGTATGCATCAATCAGTTCATGGAACATAATATTAACAAAATGCCATTGAAGATGATCTCCTCACACAAGGTAACATGAGGTCGAGTGTATGCAGCTTCACCCTTACAGTCCTTGTCAAACTACTGTACAACTGACTAGCAGTCTAGCCTACTCATTCAAAAGGCACTAATAGAGAATTTCTTACTTGCTTCTCTTCTTTAACCATATGCTGACATATTAAGTCCTGAAGAAAGCCAATTTGGAATGTAACTTCTTGAAGCCCTTCACTTGGATTTCCAAGATCGTCAAGTATACCTTTTAGACAAGAGACTATAGATTCGAACATAGAATCTGTACTGCTGTGTTGCAGATAATATGTAGAGGCTATGTTTTCCACACGTGTGTTCAGTGCCAAAAATATAACCTGGTTCAAAATAATGCGGGGTCAATCATCAAGGCACCACGCATATACTTCTGCAGTATATCTTGGAACTTCGTACACTATTTTCAATATTTATCATTTGGATGCCAGTAGAAGGCGTAGGCAGCTATAACAATTAGCAAATTAGTCCGTACTAATTTCCATGCACAAAGTCTCTCCATAAACTAACATTTAAACATCCCCGATCTCTCAAAACACTCAACACAATTCAAACAAGTAATGCAGAACTTGAGATCATCATCAACGACGAATCAACTAAAATCATGAGCACAATAAACAAAACAATTAATTGAGATCATGATTGTGACTGACACTGCAATTGAATTTGCTAATTAATTTTAAGTCAACCTTTATTAGTAAATTCAAAAATCCCCGCGCAAGGTCTAAAATTTATCTTCTTACAAGTTGACTTTGACATTATCAACTGGTAGCTACATTAACTCTATACCATATGCAAAATCCACCATAATACATGCGATAAAGATTTTTCATGCATAACTGTCCTATTAGACCGTCAAGCAAGTTCCTACATTAAAAGCCCTTCCATGTCAGTCTACTTGTTGAGACAAATATATTTCAACTCAATATAAAATTGAGTTTCAAAATAATGACGACACATTATATATAACACCACATATGATGTAAAAGCCTGATAGTTTAACATTTAAAACTCACGGGTAGACACACCCTCTTACGCAATAATTTTTATTTAAAAAAAGTTTAACATCTGAGAATTGGCTATATTCAGTTTACTTTTCTTCATCACACTCGTACGGAAAGCTACTCAGAAACTCAAATGTCACCTAAATGTTCCAGCAGACCAGCATCATTGTCTTTGTTTCTAATAAAAGTTCTTTGATCTTCACCCCCGGTATTGAATAGAGTATTTTTTAACAACAGAGTCAAAATTCACGTGAACCATTTCATCCGCACGGAACCAATTGAGCTCAAAAGCCAATTTCAAAGCTCATCGTCAAATAAGTTAATTAACATCCACAATCCGCAATTATACCCAAACTAATTACTAAGCATTGCATAACTAGCTCCATCAAAAACCTAGGTCAACCATAGAACAAATAAAGGTGCCAATCTAGTGCAAAAGTCCGATTGCAAAACACAATAATTACCTCCAAGGCTCCAACTATAAACTTTATCGGCTAAGCTAACTAACGTCTACAACAATATCCACCACAATAGCCACCAATCATATTGCATTTTCCAATCAAACACATATCCTAGTAATTCACTAAAAATTCTAGCTCCTTGATCATTGCCCTAATAGCTTGATCAACCACACATTACAACAAAAAATTTTAAAAAATAATCAATAATTAACTTTAATTCACATTCATATGTATCCGTATAATGCGTCCTTACACAAGTTTATTGTAAAACGAGTTCTTACTATATACTTTAATAATGAATTAATAACTTGATTAACCACACATTATAGCCAAAATTTAACACAATCAATCAACAACTAACTTTAATTTCACATGTATTTGTATAATGCGGCCTTACACAAGTTTATTGTAAAACGACTTCCTTTTAACTAATTTTAATCAACAATTAACTTTAATTCGGCGGCCTTACACAAGTTTATTGTAAAATGAGTTCTTACTAAATCACATTATAGCAAAAAATTAACACAACTTTAAATCACTTGTATAATGCGGCCTTACACAAGTTTATTGTAAAACTACTTTTTTTTAATAACTAATTTTTTATTTTTTTTTAAAACCGTCTTACACAAGACTAACTAAATTTTACGATAATTAATAGAGCAAATAAATACAATACCTCAGCTTCAGCAACACAATGATACTTATACACACTTCTAAAGAACTCAACTCTCCTCATCAACTCAACCACCATTAACTCTCGATCACTGATCCGTGTCCTCCACGCGCCACCAATTTCCTCAACAACGCGCTTTAAGTCCTTAAGCTCGCGCCGAAACGCGGTATGAAGCAAGACCAGAAGCCTCATCGGAGCTCCGCCGTGTATTCCGCCGAAAGACGATTCCGGCGCCGTCGACGGCGGCGACGGCGGTGAGTAACGGCAAGTGGAAGAAGGGAAAGGTAGGTGAGAGGAATCCATGAGATAGTTCTAGAAGAGAGGAGAGAGAAAGGCATGAGACAGGTGAAGAAAGGAGATGATATAATAAGGTGGGAGAAAGGAAGGAGTAAGTAAGTTAAGTTTGTGTGAGCTAATGGTGTGTGTGTGATAGATGAGACAAACATATAATTAAAGTCAATTCTTCTTCTCTCTCCTACCTATACTATACCATACTATACTATACTCTCTATAATCTATGGAGTAGTCTATAGGGATTAGGGAGTATTGTTTAAGCACAAATTCTCATTTAAGACGGGGTATCCGTCTTAAACTTAAGACGGATACCATATTCTCTCACAAAATACCCATCAAGGATGAGTGGAGAAGCACATGGGGGGTGCCCACCTTGTTCCCTCTACCCATTTCCTTTCACAAAATACCCGTCGCAAGATCTGACCCGTCGCAAGCAAGACCTACTGTTGTTTAAGCATTACTGAAAATGATCGCATTTCGTCTTTAAAAAAAACGGGGTAAAGGTGATTTACGTAAGATAACATGTAACATAAACTAGCTTTTAAGTTATTGCAGATTGTTCGTTATATAGTCACATTTGTCGTGAAAAGAAGGATATTTGTCCCGTCTTTTTTAAGAGACGAAATTGATTCGTTTTCAGTGAGAATTTGGGTTGTTCAGGCTATGATAACGGTATTATTCGTTTTAAAATAAAACTAATCTAAATATGTATATCAAGGAATCACTAACAGTTTAAGCTAATGATTAGAGCTCATGAATCCATGATCGATTTTATATTCTAACACGTTCCTTCCCACCAATGCCCATTAGTCTTGAAATGTGGATGCAACGCATGCCTACCCATAGTTGATGCTAAATATTCCATTTTAGAAATGAGGGGTGATGATATTTATGCGGATGGTTGTAATCTTATGATCGATTATATATTCTAACGATTTAGTAGTCCTATATGATAAGGGTAGTTGTTTGAATAATTGTAATTAAATCTATTTTATTAATAAAAAATACTCCGTATGTATTATCACCTTAATCAAGACTAGTTGTTTGGAATAAATGTACTAGGAAAATTGGATGGTAATCACTAATCATTCAAGTTTGGACCATCTTTTATTTGAAGGTTAGTGTGTATTTATAAATGTATTAGAGTTTTTTTTTGGAATATTTATAATGTAGTACCACCATTTTTATTCCTATGATATTGCCCTTTTATTTTAATTTATTTAAGGGTAAATTGTTATTTCATCATCGTTTATTAAATCACTATAAATTAAAACTAATACTTGTGCAACGAAATTTATTACGACATAAAGTCAAACCTTAACGGGAGGACGTTAGGACAATAAAACTCAGAGAAAGGGAGATTATTTTTGTGTTTCGATTTTGATATCGAATGGTATCAGTTTTTGTTAAAACAAAATCATATGTGTAATGATTTTGAGAATGTTAGAACCTGGTCCGAATGTTAGAACCTGGTCTGTTTTCAACCAAACTTCAATTCATTCATCTTATTTCTTATTTTTTCTTTTTAGCTGTTTTTTTGGTCTACCAAAATGTGCAATTAGTCTCATTGCAATAGAGTGGAGGAGGGATTATAAACTATAACCTATTATTCACAATACATCCGTCTTAATTAATTACTAAAATATGACATTTGGTGGAAAGAATAAAAAGGCAAAGATGGTGAATTGTGAAAAGTAGTTGGCAAATGGCAACTTGGCATTGGAAAGAAGCAAAAGGATATGGCCTTACGGACAATGGGGGCATGTTTAGAGGGACACAAATTCTTATTTAAGACGGAGGTATCCGTCTTAAGTTTAAGACGGATATCATATTCTCTCACAAAATACCCATCAAGGGTGAGTGGAGAGCACATGGGGGGTGCCCACCTTGTCCCCTATACCCATTTCCTCTCACAAAATACCCGTTGCAAGATCCGACCCGTCTTAAGCAAGACTTATGGTTAGAGGGAAGGCAAAAGGCAACCGATTATGAGGTGGTTAGTGTATGGTGATGCTACATGGTAAGGAATAATAAGTAGGAGTACAATAATGTTAATCTATTCTAACACAATCATATCATATTAGAGTCTATAAACAAAATGATAACTAATCAAAGTTTGAAATTATTTGAAGGAGCAAACTTAGGATTATAATGGGAGAGAGGCGAATTTAGGATTATTCTTATTAAATTAAACTTATAATAAATTATTTATCGTTGATGTTGAACTAATTTGTATTCAATATGATTTACTCCGTACATGATTTACTCAATTATGTACGTGAAAGTGCATACGATGAAGTACGTAAGCAATTTGTTCCCATTTTTATAGTAATTTAGATTATTATATGAATTGATAATTCTGCAATAATAAAAATATAATTAACTCGTTTTATATTTGTAGTTCATGCAAATTTTCAGTTTATTTTACTAGCATCAAACAATTGGGAGTTCAGTTGTTGCACGTGTTTCATTAATTTACTCATTCGGTTTTTCTTTAAATCGTAATGTAATTTATATATGCTTTATTAGTTATATAAAATGTTTGGATTAATTGACAATGCCATCAATTTTGTTTTTGGAGGCAAATGACTTTGTTAAGGTGTAAATCCATGTTCCACATAGGTAGAGTAAAGCCGAAAAAAGATATTTATAATTGTTTACAAAATATTATAGTAGAAGGCATTTTAGGAAAGAGCCCCAAGAGTAAATCCGTAAGGGTTTGCCCAAAGCGGGTCATATCGTACTATTATGGACAGGATACTGACACAACATATACCTAACTGAATGTATCAACGCTTTCGCACCACAAGTGGTACTATTAGCAGAGCCCAAGGTCAACCTTATAATTAGGCTAAGCACAAGAAGAAGTATGGTGTTAAAGACTAAAAGGTGGCGTACACTATAAGGTGTGAAACTCTTACAGCTTGAGGGAGAGCTAATATGTTCGCGAAGGCGACAAAGGTTTCACGAGGATGTGACATGTCGTCCAAGAGAAGACCGTTAGCGATGGCTTAATGGATACAACAAAAGCGGTCCATGGCGATAAGTCCAAAGGCGGTAGGGGGTGCAGCACTAATGCATTGGATGCGACCCAATCCAGGTTATATTGGATGTAGAGAAGTTTGGTACACAAGTGTAGCATAAGTCGTGTGAAGGACATATGGACCACTGGTGGGACTCATGGTGTGTCGATTAAGGGAAAGTTATTAAGACCTGACGATGCTAAGGGTGTCTAGAAGTTGGAGCTGCAAGGTGTTAGTAGTTCCCATAAGGGACAATCAAGGTTCGAGTTAAGATGATGGTCTTTAGTTTGAGAAAATGATTGTTATGGTGCAAAATTGCAAATACATGTCCCACATCACTAGAGTAAAAGATCTTTATAAGTGTTCGCTAATTAAAAATAATGATATGATCGTACGTTTATAAACAATGAGCATTGATGCAGCAAAACTCTAACAAGAGGTATCAACGCTTCCCCACAATAGATTTTTTGTTTTTGGTTAAAAGAAATACTTTGTACGGAGTATATTGACTTGGTATTATTTATATACGGAGTAGAAATATAGATAATAGATACTTCCTCCGTTCCATTGAATTGTTTACGTATTCCATTTTGGGTCGTTCCATTTGATTCTTTACGTTTCTATTTTTGGACAAGTTATTAGCTTGTAAATGACCAACATGCCCTTGCTTTTAATAACCCAAGCTCACCTTTCGCCCTAAACCAAATCCTCTACCACCACCAACCACGACCACCACCCACCATTGAAATCCCCAACCACCTGACCACCATTAAAATCCTACCTAGCGACTACCCTTGAAATCCCCAATCACCATTAAAATCCATATCCACCACTATCACCACTTTGGTCGACGTCCACCCCAGCCAACCCCACCTCCACTACTTCGGTCGTTCTTCGCCTTAACCCACCTCCACCATTTGTATTTTTTATCTTTATATTCAAGATCTACTGAAAAATAAGAACGGTTCCGATAAACAAATTACACAGTCGACCTCATCGTCATATTTGATTTGCCTAAAAGTTCTCCTCGTTTCCGAAATTTGTTGGACGTGACAACGCCGGCGATGGCTCGATGTTGGAGTGCGCAGTTGCTAGTCGATGTTAATGGTTGGCTGGGGCTTGGGGGAGAAATCAGTGGGTTGTATGAAGGGCGAGGTGGAGGTTATGATACTAAGGTTGAGATGGCGGTGGTTCAATGGTGAGATGACGGGCTGAAGGTGGTGAGTTATAAATGGTTCATAATGTTAATGGAGTAGGAACTAGGAAGTGGAGATAATAGAAGGGTAAATTGGACACTTAATATCATGACCCTACCTACTTTATGCTCTCCTAAAAACTAGTGCAAAAAGCAAATGTAAACAACCTAATGGAACGGAGGAAGTAATAGTACTCTAACAAAAACACATATAGGAAATATATCTATACAATACTATAAAAAGGTTAACATTGAGTGCCACATGGCAACATTCTAATTGATACAAACACCACCTACCACATGTTATGGAGTGATCACATCAACTAAACTAATTATTTAAGAGTTTTTATTTCTACAATTAAGCTAGCTCTCTTTGCCTCCCTCTCATTCAACTTACGTTATAATTGATATACTAATGGCTTAGTTAACTAATTTACCATGGAGTATTACTATACTACTGTGCATTAAATATGGTATACAAAGAGCTTCTCCCAAAATTATTATTCGTGGTAACTAAAACGACACTCGACAAATAATGTGTTAATTAGACCAACCAAAATTAATGATGTGTCTACTTAGCTTCTTAGTCATTCTTAATACACAATGTCTATAAATTCATCATAGACACAGCTTCTTTATCATTAGCACGAAATATCTTATGATATCAACAAAAAAGGTATTCTAACCCAAGGTTATAAAACCTCCACCATCCATCTAATTTATAAACATTTTTTTATATTATTCAGCTAATTTAGTTTAGTCATTTATATTATACCCCTATTTGATTCGATATTGTTCTAATCTTAGTTTTGTTGTTTTTCAGGACTACCTCACAATCCAATATAATATGTCAGGTATGCACAACAAATATGCCACTCTTAGTTTCCTACCGCAGTAGTTTAATTTTTAAAATAATACTTATTACCTAGAGTTTGTAAGTAGCCTTTAATATCAAAATGAAGGATTAATTTATTGTCGAGGGGCTTATTTATCTACAAAATCATGTGTAAGGCGGCCTTACACTAGATTTGTAAGACGGTTTAATTAACCAACTTTGCTTTTACATGGAATAAGTAAGGTTTGCGTAAAGTGGCTTTACATGAAAATTACTCTTTTTTATCTTTGGAGTCATTGAGACAATCAGATAAATTTTTAGTTTGAATACATATCTTTACATATTACATGTGTGTGTTATACCTTTATTTAGTAGAGTATTTATGTTTAATCTGACTTATGTTTACTCTGAAATGCAAGCTAAATTCATTTAATAAAAATGCATGGCTAAGAAATCTTGAATTTTGGTTATTATATATTGCAGAGAAATAAACATGAACAAAAGTCAAGCAACCAAGCTTGTGACACCCTCAAATTTGCGGAAAGAAAAAAATAATTTAAATAAATAAACAAAGAGAATACATAACGAAGGTGTCATAAATAAAAAAGGTTCATTACAAAACGGAAATAATATTATACAAAAAAAATATACAAGACGGGAGACATATCTCCCGTATAAATACGGAAATAAAAAGAGTATATAATAATATACAATATAAGAACCGAATATAGGTCCAAGGTAAATATTTCGCTCGCTAGCTCGTCAATGTACCCAATGTATGCATCACAAACCTGCCAACCGCATTAAATATAAACACGGAAGCCACAGTCAGTGGGGAGTAACTCCGAGTTCTCCCAGCCACGAAATGTCGAGTTTAATTAAACATGAATAACATAAAAGCAATGTATATGGAAAATACAAAACCTTAACATATATGATATGCTTTTCATGTTATGAAACAATAACTAACATATAACCTAGCATATGAAAGCTATCATGTGAATCCGATAATAAACTATAACACGAGGTAGGGAAGCTGGTATGCTAGCTCAGAGGTTACCGTTAACATGGCCATGATACACTCAAACCCTAATCAAACATAAATCATGTGAATCAGTTAACAATCGGTAATCCAAACTCTATCAACCTTAGCCGGCTTGCATCTCACCTTCTAAGATTCATAGAATCATACAAACATGAAAGACCAATACGTCTATAAACAGGCATAAGTTCTTAGGACGTCAATAGTCGACTTCTGTAACTCGAGTCTATACCACAAGGTAGGAAAACATCCTAGCCCTAGACTGATCAGACCTAGCTACAACAGCTAACCCATTCCCTGTCTCATTACTAAACAGTACATGAGAAACTCTACTAGGCGACCCCCTAAGCAGAGATGGCTAGTACTTCAGCTGGCTCCATTCCCAAAGTGGATTAGGCAGCCATGCCCCCGGCTTGGTATCAAAAGGCCCAAGTCAGTGACACAAAAGCTATCAAGCTGTAAACTCCATATTCTCGTTAAAGATAGTACGGCCTATCAATGTCATGGTCCAAGGTACTCATTTAGAATTAGAATGGTCAAGACGCCATAATCCTCCTAATTCTCTATGGGTACTTAGTCAACACGACACCAAACATATAATCAAAACAGTCACGGGAAAAACATCCTATCATGTGACTAATTGCATATAAATAATAATCAAATATCATATCGCCTCATATCTACTAAGGCTAATTCATTAATTAAATACAACTTACTTGAAGACAAATCCCCGACCCGAGTCCCGCGACGGGTCATCAGTCAAAACCGGGCTGACTAGATCTTAGTTTGACCAAACCCGTTTGGTCAAACCGGCTAG